>OZ002740.1:96799200-97034669 GCA_963924295.1 Dioctria rufipes | reverse complement strand
GAAGCTGGGGTAAAGGCAATAAAGTACCATTTACGCCGAACATTACAACACTCCAGATGCACATTTGAAGAATACTCTACAGTCCTGGCTCAGGTTGAGGCATGTCTAAATTCTAGACCGCTATGCTACGTGAGAAATGATCCAGAGGATTTACTTATCCTCACACCCGGACATTTTTTAATAGGCCAAGCACTTAATGCCATTCCAGAGCCAGACTATACACATGAAGCAATACTACCTTCCAAACGGTGGAAGTACATACAGCTGTTATATAAACAATTTTGGGATAAATGGTCAAGGGATTACTTGAACCAATTGCAAAATCGACCCAAATGGTATACAAGACAACCAAATATTCAAGTAGGGGACGTGGTACTTGTAAAACACGATCAGATGCCACCCACAAGTTGGTTAATGGGCATAATCGAACAAGTGCATCCAGGGACAGATGATCTGGTTCGGGTAGTCAAGGTCAAAACGCGAAACGGTAGTTTTCTACGACCAATTGCAAAAATTAGTCCGCTACCATTAGCTATAGATTAACTACCTGTTCTTAGTGTCGTCATGTGTCTGTCCTTTTGTGTACTACTGTTGGCTGAGGGTTGTGTTCTATTCACGTTACGCCATACTAACTGGTTGCCATTTCAGATGTCATTCACCTACGAACAGGATGATACACTCTACATTCTGGAAGACATTTACTTTAGCCCACCAGGAAGCCCGGAGCGGAGGATGTTGCGTGACCCGGGATGTGATGTCTTTGGCAGACCCAGGCCGGAGTTGGCCCACGAATTGGCTCCAGGAGGTCGAGAAGAAGTTGGAGGAGCTACAGAAGAAGTTTCCAGAACCAGAGGAGAGCCATCCACGAGCGCAGCAGCTAAGAACTCAACTACGGCTACAAACTTACCGTTTGTAGGCCCGACTCCCTTTACGGATCCACACCCGGAGCAGACAGTGGTGGTTAATGGCAGTCGGATATCTCAGTTATCCAGACTTCTGCTGACCACAACCATTAATGAGTTCGAAATGAGGAGGAACAATAGCTTTCAAAAATTTCGAACGCGAGAAGGCGTAGACATATATCTGCCGCGATATGTCTTGCAGCGTATTAATGTTCGGGCAATACAGCAGCGGAGGAACCGCGAAAAATTCATTAATCTACCCGACAAATACCAAGTCAAATTAAAGGTCACTAAGGACGGAGAATTAATATTCCATCATTACCACAAGAGAGGTATACGCAAAATAAAAGAAGCTTTGGTTGAACAAACTGTTCAACGGGGGGGAGTATGTTGAACACAGCTGGAAAGAAATAAAATAATTAGAACAATAACTAAAATATTTACTACTTCCCTAGACTAGAATTCCAAGATCCTGCTTCCAGTCAGCACTAGCCTCCTGTATCTTCAAAGAAAAGTATCTGAAATGAGAAAAAAAGATATATATTAGTTCAATAGAATCAAATGAATTAACTATTAAACAGTACAATAAAAAATTTAAATACATATATGCATACTGCCAAGAAACAAATTTCTTGGCAGTACAACAACAACACTACATGAAAACATAAACATTGCTATTTTTCAGCGAAATTCATGTTACTGGCATAATAAACTATTGCGAAACATGCAATTACGTTTAAATATGCGAATAACATAAACTCGCAAAAGCTACACACACTATTATTAATGAAAAATCAACAATTGTAACCATTGTTGACACTTCATTAATCACTTTTTCATCACAAAATTTGCGCATAATTTGCATGATTTTTGCAAATTATGCACAGGAAAATCATTAACTAATATTTAAAGAATATTTTTATAAACTTACCTTAATAATTAATCCAGTTGTTGATTAGCAATACACCACACAAAACACGGCACTTCATGACTTAAACACCGCGAAACGAACTGTCACCGCGACGAAGTAAATAATCACTTTAACGAAGTTGGCCGCGCTCTACCTGTTGGCAATAATTAAAAAACGCGAAAATGCCCAGGTAAGGAAATATTTAGAAAAAAAAGGTAATTCTAATTCCCATAATGAGTGGGAAAGAGAACGATGTGGAAACGAGACAGAAGAAAATTCGTGAGAGAATTTATGTTCCACACCGGAAATTAACATAGTATGATAGGGAGCGGCCATATTGATAAGTTTTAGAAAAATTGAAATATTTCAATAAATGAATTAGGAAAAATTATGGATAATTAAAAATAAATTAATTCACATAATTTGGAATATTTTGACATTACAGCATGGATTTATAATGTGCAAAAATACATGAAATTTGCATTTTTTCATGTGGAACTTGTCCGAAAATGGCGGCTCGGACATTATAAAAAGGAGGTGCTCCCTAAGTAAACTCTCATTAGTTTGACAGCGATCGTACATGCAACTTAGCATAGATCCAGTGTTTTCAGAAATCCAAAAGTGCAAAAATTAATTCTCAATACAATCTTATAGCATAAATAAACGTGCCTAGCAAGGTACAGCATTCACATGCTATCAAGATTTTAATATCAAATTAATAAGTTGGTGTGACTTGAATTTGGTGGTGAACGTTTTAGGATAAGTATTTGTGATATATTCTTAAAACATTTGGTGGTGGACAATTTAATTTAGTTTTTTCACATAGCATTGACTTCATGCAAGCCACGCATAATTAATGCTTCATGTGAAAAAACAACGTAGATTAGTTAATATTAAGCTACACATAAATTATAGTAAGTAAGAAACAGTGAAATTAATTGTAATAAAAGTGAATTAGTGAAAATCTGAGGTATAAAATTGAGCACGTGTCACGTTACGACACCTCAAGAATACATGCCTCCAGATAATTAATTAAATTAATTAAGTACGTTTAAAGTGAAAAAATTACAACAGAATTCAGACTAACGTAAAATAAGTAATTTTGGTTAATAAAGCAACACTAAACACAAGCTCACATATCTTGTCATTTTAACATACCGCTACACTAACCTACCTAAAATGCAGTAATATAGCTGTAGTGTTCAATTACCGCTACATTACAAAACATATAGTATTTAATACTTCCCTAGAATTCCAAGATCCTGTGTCCAGTCATCACTTGCCTCCTGTATCTTCAAGAAGTATCTGAAATGAAGAAAAAAAGATATAGTAGTTTAGTAGCACCAATTGGATTAACTATTATGCAGTACAATAAAAAATTTAAGTACATACATGCAGACTGCCAAGAAACAAATTTCTTGGCAGTACAACAACAACACTGCGTAAATGAATTTATGCAAATATTTTATCGAAATTCATGTTCCCTGCATAGTGAACTATTGCAAAACATGCAAATATGTTCTCACATGCAACAAACATAAATTCGCAAAAGTAATATATAAGTAAAGTAATATTCAAGAAAATCAACAATTTTCGCCATTGTTGACATGTCGTGAAAATGCATAATTTGCAGATTTCTTGCAAATTATGCACAGTCAAACTATTATTAAAGACTTTTAGATGATATTTATGCACTTACCTTGTGAATTAATCCCTTAGTGGCGAAGAAAATACACAATACGAACACGAAACTTTCACAACAAAATACCGCGATCGCGACTGTCAAATTGACTCGCGAGAAAGTCAATTAGATGAAGTTGGCTACGCGCTACCTGTTGGTAATACTTAAAAACCGCGAAAGTTACCAGGTAAGCAAATATTCGCGAAAAAAGGTAAATTCAATTCCCATAATAAGTGGGAAAGAGAAAGATGCGAAAACGAGATGCAAGAAAAATGAGAAATATTTGCGTTCCACATTGGAAATTGTCATAATATGGCAGGAAGCCGCCATCTTGATAAATTTCAGAAAAATTAAAATATTTAATAAAATAAATTACGAAAATTCATGGATAATTTATTATAAATTAGTTGAAGGAAATTGGCACATTTTGACATAAGTATTCAAGTCAAGCAAAGTCGAAAAATATGCTTAGTTTGCATTTTTCTTGTGTAATGTTTTTTGACAGCGATCACAAGTGTAGTTTCAAGCAAGTTTTTCTCAGCAGATAATATTTTTTCAGTTTTCAGCAATAAGCATAAAATACAACGTGCCATTAAAGGTACAATATTTTTACATGCTTAAAATTTGTGTGCAGTGGGTCTTGGCAGAAGACAGGAAGTTTTTGGGTTCTTTTTGTTCTGTTTTGATAAGTATTGTGTCAATTAATTTAGTAAATAAGTTTCTTGCATAAAAATTAAATACATGCCAGCTTTCGGCATTTTAATGATACATGCAACGAAACAAATTAGTTAAGTAATTAAGTTAAAATAAGCGCAAAGTGAATTAAAATAAGTGTATAACGCGTAAATCAAGAAAAGGCTACAAATTGTATTTAGTTAAATATATGCCAAAATACGGCATAATAACTACATATGCAATCGAACAATTAATAAACAGAATTAAATTAGTGAAAAAATTAAATTGTAGTGAATTTAGAAATTGAAGCGTTTCACACTAGAATTATTCAATAAATACAGCATTAAACATAAGCACACATATCTTTTTTTCATACCGCTACACTGTCCACCTAAATGCCATAATATAGCTGTAGTTATCGATTGCAGCTACATTACAAAAACATTTATTGGTGGTTCCATCCAGGAATGTGTGCCTGTTTACTGTTGTGATTGCAAATAATTCTAATACACTCAATTTAGTGATAAACATTTTTAAAGTTAATTTTTCGAGTTAAAAAACATCGAAAATTAAGTTATAACCGTGCTTAGACGTGGCAGTTGTAACGAAGTTACAAATAAGTATTTAAATCTATAAAATTCCGTTAATGCATGCCGTACAATATCAAGTAGTGCTTAACCCGATTTGACTGACTGATTTGTTTACAATGAAGTAAAACTTAAATGTTCATGTATGAACAAACCCTCTTGAGCTGGCACCGTGAAAAAATCAGTCGATCAGCAAGCTTCGACTGGCTAGGTACTTTATTGAACTTAGCTGCGAAGAAGTAATCGACTCAACTCCCGCCAAGTTTGAGGTTTTCCAAACTTGAGATTTACCTATCAAATCCCGTAGATAGTAATACTGTAGAAATATTCCGCTCCCGCCGAGTATGAGGACAGTGTAAAACGTGAACAGGCTCTTCAAGATCCTCCTCCAAATCAGTTAGAAATTGTGTCAACCGAAACTAAGGCCGATAAAATAACACCTCCGAATACAAATACATCCGAAACACAGACCGATATATTGATAACTTCGATAATCAATACCGAAACACAAACCGATGAGCAAAGGTTTCAGCCGAATATACCGCCAACACGCCTGAGTGTTACCGACAAGGAGACATCTTGTAACAATATTCCAAATATTCCGTACCCGTTAGAAATTCGAGTCAGAAAATGGAATGTGAGATTTGACCAAGGTCAAGATCCGTTAAATTTCCTCGAGAGAATTGAGGAAATGGCACAATGTTACAGTATACCAACCGACCGAATGTTAAATACATTACCCGAGCTGCTGACAAAGACAGCACTAGCATGGTATCGTAACAACCGAGAACAATGGACAACATGGGATGAATTCATAAGTGACTTCAAACTATTTTTCTTGCCACCACGCTTCAGTATTAAACTAGCTGATGAGATCCGAACTAGGTTACAGAAAGCTAGAGAAAGGGCCAAAGATTGTATCACGGCCATCCAGTCACTCATGCGCTGGCAAACAAACGTGTCAACCGAAGCGAAACTTGAACGAATTTATGAAAACATGTTACCAGAGTACCGTCTATACATCCGACGAAAAGATTTCCGTAAACTGTCTGAACTTATTCAACTCGCGGAAGAGTATGAATATATCCAAGTTCAACAAAAAACCCGCAATACCGAAACGCCACCTATCCGTCAGATAAGTAGACCATCACAAAACACCCCAGCCTTGCCAATAAACGTTTCACATATAAGGCGAGAGAGCTGTTGGAGATGTGGATCGTAGACACGAATGTCGAAATCCACCGAAAATATTTGGTTCACAATGTGGAAAACTAGGTGTACTGACTAGAAACTGTCATGACCAAAACATGAACAGACCGTTAAAAGACCAAGGGATACCGGAGAGACAAGGCAGCCGTGTATCCCAGAACCAGAACCAGATGCCTTAAAAACCAGTCTACCCGATACAACCATGATAGACGTACACTATGAGGACGACCGATACCTCATCACAATGTCAATATTTGAAACACCGTGTATAGCACTCATAGATACTGGAGCTGAGAAATCATTTATTGGTAATGAAGTCAAAAATCTTCTGGAATTACATAATATTCCTCCGATATCATATTCTTTGAGAACTGGAATGGCGAATAGTAGTGAATTTAAAATCCACCAGTCATATATGGTGGATACATAGTGGAATAATCATAAAATGTCACATTTATTCTACTATATGCCAAATCTAGACGAAACCATCATACTGGGTGTAGACTTTCTTAAGAAAGCTGACATATCAATAAAAATATGGAACCAGGGAATTTCACCAGGAATCATGAACATTGAAGAGGAAATATCCGAACCAGCAACATGTACTGTGGTAATACCCGACGAGATAGACAACATACAAGAAAAACAAATAACCGAATTCCTGTCCACTCAAATTCAAAGATTTGACAAAATCTCCGGGCCCACTCCGATAACACAGCACCATATTCGATTGAAACATGACCGGCCGATAAAACAACGCTACTTCCCTCATAACCCCGCTATGCAAGAAATTATCAATTTGCAAATTGATGAACTACTTGCTGAAGAACAGATAGAACCGTCAAAAAGTCCATACAGTTCACCCATTGTACTAATACGTAAAAAACAGGGCGGATGGAGGTTATGTATTGACTACCGACAAATTAATGAAAATTCCGTTAAAGACGCCTATCCGTTACCTCAAATCAACCATATACTGGATAAATTGAGAGGCGCAAAATACATTTCTACGTTAGACTTAAAACAAGGTTACTGGCAAACTCCTCTGACAGCAGAATGCCGACAATACACAGCATTTACCGTTCCCGGCTGAGGTTTGTTCCAATGGAAAGTTATGCCATTTGGACTTCATTCCGCACCCGCTACATTTCAGCGAGCTCTAGACCAAGTAATCAGTCCGGAAATGGAACCATATGCTTTTGCATATCTGGATGACATTATTGTTATTAGCCGTACTTTGCAGGGACATTTGGAAAAATTACGAGAAGTGTTTGACCGACTCATATGGCTGATTTACATTACTCGAACATTGCTAGAAACAGAGTAAGTAGTTTCCCCTTATCTGAAAATACTTTTAGAACGATAAGGACAAAACATAATCCAGCAAAATTTTACTGAGTAAAATGTCAAATTCCCCTATGAAGGGGAAATTTTTACTGCCATAATTAGCCATAAAAAGTTCTAGCCAGAAGTATATTTTATGGCAGTAAATTTTGCTATTATGGCAGTAAACTCATACATATAACTACAAGCGTGTACGATTATAATTGTTTACATGCACACAAAATAAAAATATTTGAAGCAAGTTTGTTTTCTCAAGCAAACAATTTTAGCTAAGCTAAAAATCAAAAACACCTTAAAGTGGAAAAATGCGTTTTTTATTTGTCTTCAGGATATTATTTTTGCAAATTTACAAATTATAAAAACTAATATTTAAAAATATCCAAGAATTAAGTGAAGAAATTGTATAGAATGTTATTAAATGTATCAAAGATGTGTATACTTTGTTACAATGGGACCAAATTCAGCTATAATTTAAACCCTTTCTTAATTTTAACACCACGGTCTTTGATCTCAGTTTTCTCAAATTCATGGTTTTGCAAATAATGTGTTTTTAATTTGCACGGGAGGTATGGTATTCAACGCCAATCAGAAAACTTCGCTTGGTATTTCGATGCATATTATGCACGAATGATCCCTCTGAAACCATCAAGAAATACAACCTACTAAATATCCCCTATGATACTGCTTGCGCTCCTTTCGTAGCCTGTAGAACACTTCAAAATTATCCGCAGACTGCTCCCGTCTTTATAGCGACAATGCGAAAAAATTTTGTAGCAGCTAATAAAGAATTGGGCCAATTTTCGACAACTTACATCTAGATGTGCAAAACCTCACAACTGACAAATTGATGAAATGCCACAGTGGCACTTCGCTATATAAGATTGTTCAAACTGACAAATTGATGAAATGCCACAGTGGCACTTCGCTATAAAAGAGTGGGAAATAATGTTTTGACAGTCGATCACCTCTTCCTTTTTTTCTAACAGTGGAAAGTAATATTACCCTCTCACTCACTTTGTCAGTAAAATCTGTTTTCTAGCAATGTTCGAGTAATGTAAATCAGCCAATAGCCGCAAATCTAAAAATTTATCCCAACTTATGTGATTTTCTGAAAGAGAAGATCCGATATCTGGGACACGTTGTCAGTTCACAAGGTATACATACCGACCCGTCAAAAGTTGAAGCCATAAGTGCACTTTCCGCGCCGACAACTGTCAAAGAAGTGAGACAATTTTTGGGTATTGCATCATGGTACCGAAGATTTGTGCCGTCCTTTTCTA
This sequence comes from Dioctria rufipes, assembly GCA_963924295.1. Taxonomy (NCBI): domain Eukaryota; kingdom Metazoa; phylum Arthropoda; class Insecta; order Diptera; family Asilidae; genus Dioctria; species Dioctria rufipes. Next base: position 97,026,081 of record OZ002740.1, on the reverse strand, counting down.
CCACAATAGCACCAATAACTAAACTACTGCAGAAAAAACATAAATGGAACTGGGGACCAGAGCAACAACAGGCATTTGAAGTATTAAAACAAAAATTAACGGAGTGCCAATTCTAGCCTGTCCAGATTTCACGCAGCCATTTATACTACAAACTGATGCTAGCCAAGAAGGACTAGGAGCCGTACTATGTCAAGAACTAGATGGCGCAGAGCATGTTATAGCCTACGCTAGCCGAATGTTAAACAATGCCGAACAAAAGTATTCCGTGACAGAAAAACAGTGTCTAGCCGTTGTATGGGGCATCCGAAAAACGAGACCGTATTTAGAAGGGTATAAATTTACAGTCATCACCGACCATCAAGTATTAAAATGGCTACATTCGCTTAAAAATTTGTCTGGCCGACTAGCAAGATGGGCTATCGAAGTTCAGTCTTACGACTTTGATGTCAAATACCGACGAGGAAAATTAACTGTAGTAGCTGATGCACTATCACGTCAACTGTTAAGGAATACAGAGTCATAAACCTCTCTATTCACCTTACTCTCATCTATTGAGATAAATTCCGAATGTCCATGGTATCAAAACAAACGTTGCCAAATTCAGAAACAACCCCAATTATGCCCGGACTACAAAATTGAAAATGAACAGATATATCGTCGATTCTTTGATTCAACAACTAACACCGAGGACGCTGTACCGTGGAAGCTTTGTGTGCCAAAAGCACTTCGAAACAGAGTATTACGAGAAAATCATGACATTCCTACTGCCGCCCATCTTGGAATCAACAAAACTATAGCTCGCATCGCTAAATACTACTACTGGCCGGGAATGTTCCGGGATACTGCTAAATATGTACGAAGTTGCGACATATGTCTACGTTACAAAGCCGAACAACAGAAAACTGCTGGTTTAATGCATGGATTCCCCGCTAATCGACCATGGGAAATCGTTAGCACCGATTTCATTGGACCTCTTCCTCGTACAACTAAAAGTCACACTGCAATACTAGTGTTCCAGGATAAATTCACAAAATGGGTAGAATTTATGCCTCTCCGACAAGTCACCACCGCTGGACTAATACGTGGTTTCAGAGAAAGAATAATCTCTCGTTTTGGTTATCCCGAAATCTTAATATCCGATAATGGCACTCAGTATACAAGTAAAAAATTTAAAACTCTGCTAAAAAATTCAAAAATAAAACACCGATTTACACCGCCATATACGCCGCAAGCTAATCCGACTGAAAGAGCAAACCATGTGATAAAGACAATGATTGCTCAATACGTGGAACAGGACCATCGGAAGTGGGACGAACATTTACCAGAATTAGTGTTGGCTATAAATACTAGCAAACATGAATCTACCGGCTATTCTCCACACTATTTAAATTTTGGCCGAGAAATAATATCACCAAACAGTTTATATGGAGAAACAGGAGGAAAAGTTCCGACCACTGATATCACCGAAAGAGCAAGAAACCTACAGGAAATATACGAAATCGTCCGAATCAACCTGGATAAGGCATTTACTGACCAACGTCGCTACTATAACAACCGCCGACGCCATTGGTGTCCACAAGTAGGAGAACAAGTTCTACGAAGGGAACGAATACTTTCATCCACCGCTAAAAATTATACTGCAAAATTAGGGCCACGATATATTGGACCATATACTGTAGCTAAAATAATTTCTCCTGTCATCGTCAAACTCACAACACCAGAGGGAAACATAACCGGTGTAACCCACGTGAAAGACATAAAAAAATACTATCAATCCGAGAATGGTAACACTCCTAGCTTGCATATAAACGTTGCAAACCAACCAAAGTGCAACAGTTGTGAAGTAGAAAGCATGGAGACAACACGTCAGATAAAAATCCCGCCATTACAAACAACAAATTTGCAAATCACAATCGTGGAGGCACCTCGACAAGTAAAATTGATACCACCCTCCACTCAGGATCCTTGTGTCCGAAAGCGGACACAGCCGCTTAAACCAAGCAACACCAGGGTACCAATAAACCAAGTGGCCGATATAATTAAAAAAATAGAAAACATAACAGCGCAAAAAATAAAACAAAGTGAAGCAAGACCACCGACTGTAAAGCGGAAGAAACCAAGTAATGTTACTACAAATCCGATACAAAAGAGGCAGCTACAGATGGAATCCGTCAACTTGATGCCACCATCAGACCAGGGGATGTTCGACAACATCGAGGCGCTTCTAGTGCCTTATGGGAAAGCCAAGACCTTCGTCATTTATGGAGAAAAAGGACCAATACGTGTACGCACGTTAAAAAATGGCTATCGTATGCTTCGTCGCCAAGACCAAAGGAAAGTGCTGCCACCAATCATCAGCCAAAAATAAAAGGCTATATATGAAAACAAAAATCATATAATCAAAATGTGAATATTTTATTTTTCTCTGAAATTTTATTAATTTAATAAACGTTTTTGTTCATATAAAATAAGTTTGTTTCCACTATTAATAGTGCTAATAAGTAAAATAATAAGTAACAAAACTGAACCAATGTAACAGTTTTTTTTTGTTTTGGCGAAGAAAGAGGAGGATGTAACGAAGTTACAAATAAGTATTTAAATCTATAAAATTCCGTTAATGCATGCCGTACAATATCAAGTAGTGCTTAGCCCGATTTGACTGACTGATTTGTTTACAATGAAGTAAAACTTAAATGTTCATGTATGAACAAACCCTCTTGACGTTCCATGAATGATGGTAACTCAGGATGCCTGAGATGTCAAATGTCGAATGGAATCATCAACACTTTCACGTCTATAAAAGGCGAGCTGGCACCGTGAAAAAATCAGTCGATCATCAAGCTTAGCTGCGAAGAAGTAATCGACTCAACTCCCGCCAAGTTTGAGGTTTTCCAAACTTGAGACTTACCTATCAAATCCCGTAGATAGTAATACTGTAGAAATATTCCGCTCCCGCCGAGTTTGAGGTTATCCAAACTTGAGATTTGTCTCCCGTATACTTTAGCAATATTCCGCTCCCGCCGAGTTTGAGGTTATCCAAACTTGAGATTTACCCGTCTCCTGTATACTTTAGCAATATTCCGCTCCCGCCGAGTTTGAGGTTATCCAAACTTGAGATTTAGCCATCTTCCCATACATATAAAATCTAAAAACGTACAAATGACACCAAATAAGGAAGTCATCCCTCAAAGACAACTAAAGTGGAAATAGTATTAAGATTGTGTGACAGTTCTGTGTAAAACCTTATGGAAAAAAGGTTAATAGTATTAAGATTGTGTGATAGTTCTGTGTAAAACCTTATGGACAAAAGGTTAAATAGTATTAAGATTGTGTGACAGTTCTGTGTAGAAAACCTTATGGACAAAAGGTTAATAGTATTAAGATTGTGTGTATTGCCACAGACAATAAATCCGACAGTTCTGTGTAAAAAACCTTATGGGCAAAATGTTAATAGTATTGAGGTTGTGTATATTGTCACAGACAATAAATCCGACAGTTCTGTGTAAAACCTTAAGGACAAAAGGTTAATAGTATTAAGATTGTGTATATTGTCCCAGACAATAAATCCGACAGTTCTGTGTAAAACCTTATGGACAAAAGGTTAATAATATTAAGATTGTGTGTATTTTAAAAAACCAAAATTAAATGATAAATAAAAACATTTGTTCAGAATAAAATCAAATAAGTGTTCACCTTTAAAACGTCAAAACCTGGTATTTATTTCTTCTTCTTCCCCGTCGTTGAACGCATTGACCCTGGCGTAACTCCAGAGCTAACCCACAACGTTCAACTTAAAAATCAACGATTACACAGTTCTAATTAACAAATACAAAAATTAATTTATAAACGTGCTTAGACGTAAAACTTCAGGCTACCCAGAGGAGGCAGCTCGAATATTATCGGAATTTCTGTTATAATTGCTGAACTTGTATGTCAGTAAATCGCGATAAATAATTAACTGCTGAACTGACATGTCAGTAACTCTTAATAAGTTGTTGGTTAATTAAATTAATTAGAATTAGTAACAAAAATTTATTTAAAGATTTTTCACGTCAATTTGTCATACACGGCATCCATTTACGTTCTTCGACTAAACTTTCCATTTATCCCACACGTGGCATTAAATTGCTTCCTTCAATTATTTTCGTCATTTAACCCACACGGTTAATTAACTATAATAGTAGAATATAAATCAACATGGATTCAGTAGATAAACTAATCCTTACGGAAAGCATATTGCGTGCGCGAATTGAAAGGTTAATCGAAAATGGAAAGAAAACGAACCTTGTTAAACGAACACAAGGCTTCTATGAAACTAAAATGACAGAGTTGAAGAAATTATGGGAAATATATAGCGATACAGATATGGCAATAAATCAGGCTTTATTAGAAAGTTCTGATGAAAAGCAACATGAATATTTAGCCCAAGATAATCATAGCTCAACAGAGTTAAAATATTCCGAATATATGGGAGAATTAGTAGAAGGATTGCGGAAATTCGTCCCAGCTACTGAAGCATCAAGCTCGGGACAAGTACCAATTTATTCTACAACTGTTGTCCAACAGGAGTCATTCCTTCCGCGCATACAGTTGCCCAAGTATAACGGCAACTACGATTTATGGTGATCATTTCATGATCTATTCATCTCTCTTGTTCATGACAATACAAAGCTAACACCAGTTCAAAAGCTGCATCATCTGAAATCTTGTTTAGTGGGTGATGCCGAGAAATTGTTGCGGCATACCCCAGTAACAAATGAAGATTACATGCCAGCATGGAACAAGTTGAAGGCTAGATATGAGAACAAGAGAATTTTAGTTAACCATCAGGTTTTGGTAAACCAAGCCAAACTAAATTCAGGGTCTGCTAAAGGACACAAGTCAATAATTGATACAACAGACGAATGTATCCAACAATTACAAAGTTTAGAAGTTGATACGACATCGTGGGATGTACTTCTAATACATCTGTCACTACAGAAATTACCCTTCATTACCCTCAAACTGTGGGAAGAAGAGCAGGGAGGTAGACAAGAACTCCCAACATTCAAGTCATTTAAGCAGTTTTTAAGTACGCGTTTAAGAATTTTAGAATCGTTAGCAGATAGTCTAGTTAAGTCCACACAACCCAAATCAAGCTGCACACCTGAAACAACCAAATCATACCATATTACAAAGGGAATCAAATGCCCAGCATGCAATGCAAGTCACTTTTTACAAAGATGCCCGAACTATCGTAGGATGGACATACCATCCAGATATCAGATAATCAAGGCATCAAGCCGTTGTACCAATTGTTTAGGCTTGCATCATGTCAACAATTGCACTAGAAAATATAGCTGTCAAAGATGCAACAAAAAGCATCATAGCACCTTGCATGAAGACTACAACCGGGACAAACCCAATCATGCAACGGTCGGAACTGAGCATAGGTCAAATACTAACAACATTAGCTCGAACTCAAGTCAAGTCAATCAAGCTAGCAATACTATTCACAAACGCTCTCCACGGTTACAGTCAGTAAACAACACTGACGACGTAAACACTAGTCAAAACTTTGAAACTAGAGAAGACCATAATGCCCTGCTATCAACAGCGTTAGTAGTGGCACAAACAAAAAGTGGGAACTCACATATTCTACGATGTCTCATAGATAGTGGCTCGCAATCATCCTTTATTACAGAGGAAGCCTGCAGGAAACTGGGAGCATGTCGCAGCCTAACTGCAGTATCAATTACTGGCTTAAACACTAGCCATAGAGCAATCTCAAAGCATCAAACCACACTTACACTTCGATCACGAAAAGCGAAGTCTACAAGAATATTAGAAGAAAATTTTCTAATATTGAACAAAATCGCAGATCCTTTACCTTCCAGAATAATCTCTAAAAGGGAATGTTTACATCTCAATAAACTGCCACTAGCTGATCCCACATTTTGGAAGCCTGGAAAGGTAGATGCTTTTCTAGGAGCAAGAGTTTATGCTCAGATAGTCTTAAACGGTATTAAACAAGGATCTAATTCTACCCCTACAGCCATTAAGACAATATTTGGTTGTATTTTACTAGGGTCAACAACAAATGTTGTAGAAAACAATACATCAGCGTTTACCGTCACAACTGATGACTTAGCTGAACAACTTAAAATGTTTTGGGAAACAGAAGGGTTTCCCACAAATCCTATTCTCAACAATGAAGACAGAGAATGTCAACAGAGATATCAACTCACCCATCAACGTCTTCACAATGGTACTTACCAGGTGAAATTACCATTTGTAAATGATGAAGTGCCTGACCTAGGGCAATCAAGACAACAAGCTATTAAACGCTTTCAAGGAATACAACGTCAACTTGAAAGGAATCAAGCTTTAAAGTCCGAATACGAGAAATGTTTAGATGAATATCTCGAGTTGGGTCACATGGAGGAAATACCTCCACCCAACAACAACGAGCCACACTACTACATACCTCACCATGCAGTTGTTAAAGAAAGCACGACAACAAAGGTGAGAGTAGTATTTGACGCTTCAGCGAAAACGTCAAATGGCAACTCACTCAATCAGTTCCTATTAAAGGGCCCAGTTTTACAACCTAAATTATTCGCCACGTTGCTCAACTGGCGTAAATACAAGATTGCTATGAACGCGGACATTGAAAAGATGTACCGTATGATAACCATGCATCCGGATCATCATACCTTTCAGCGAATCATTTGGAGACATCCTAAAACCAAGAAGATCCAAGATTTTCAGCTGAATACAGTGACCTTTGGAACGTCTTCTGCGCCATACTTAGCCATTCAGACGCTTCAACAACTAGCATGTGATGAACAACAAAAATGGCCCATAGCTTCAAAGGTCACAGCCACAGATTTCTATGTGGACGACCTATTCACTGGAGCTGAGAGCATAGAAGATGCGAAGGATCTATTAGATGAACTAATTAGCATGTTGAAAGCAGGAGGATTCAATCTGAGGAAATGGACAAGTAACAATTCGTACTTGTTGAAACATCTTCCCCCAGAACAGCGCGCATTCAAGGATACGTTAATGATTTCGGACACGGAATCCGTAAAAACGTTAGGAATTCGTTGGCATCCTAACTCAGATAAATTTTCGTTCTTGACCAAACCTTGGAAAACGCATGCCAAGGTAACCAAATGAACCATTTTGTCAGATATTGCATCACTGTACGATCCTTTGGGTTGGTTAGCACCAGTTGTAATTACAGCAAAGGTGCTTATGCAATCATTGTGGGTCACGGGATGCGCATGTGACAATAAGGTTTCCGAAGCCATTGAACATCAATGGGATAGTTTCAAAAATAATTTGAAGTCTATTGACAACTTACAAATTCCTAGATGGATTAACTATTCATCAAATGCACATATCCAAATACATGGCTTCTGCGATGCATCAACAAAGACATTCGCTGCAGTAGTCTATCTACGTGTAGGAGATGAGAAGGGCATGTTTACAACTACTTTGCTTACTGCCAAAACGAGGGTAGCTCCTATAAAGCCAACGACCATACCACGTTTGGAGCTAAATGGAGCTCTATTATTAGCAAGACTGCTTCAAGCTACAATAAAGGACATGCGCTTACAACAGGTTCCAGTTTTTGCTTGGACAGATTCTACGATTGTCCTGCAATGGATAAAGGAACATTCCTCACGAATGAAAACGTACGTTGCAAATCGTGTAGTAGAGATTCAGGACATCGTACGCTTTGAGCAATGGCGTCATGTGTCGACGAATCATAATACTGCAGATGTGGCCTCAAGAGGAGTGCCTGCTGCGGATGTAATAAATAATCAGCTATGGTGGCACGGCCCATCATGCCTATCGGCGGAACAAGATGCCTGGCCAAAATTTAAGGACATTTCAGAACAAACCAATCTAGAAGCTAAAGAACCTATTGCGATAAATCTTTTAGCAAAAGTAGATAACCAGTTCCTTCTACGATATTCATCATATACTCGCCTCGTTCGTATAGTAGCTATGATGCAACGATTCATACACAATTGTCGGCATCCTCATAATAAACGCTCACAGTACATCGATTCGCTCGAATGGAGCCAGGCAGAAATAACAATATTTAAACTGGTACAACAAACTGCGTTCGCAGATGAGTACAAAAGTATATTGAACAAGAATCCGTTGTCACAGAATAGCAAGTTGATTAAACTTAATCCTTTTATGGACGACAATGGCTTGTTACGAGTGGGTGGTAGACTCGATAATGCTTCAATTCCATACAATAGGAAACACCCAGTCATATTACCACGTGATCATCATGTCACATTAATATTAATCGACAAATTACATGTAGAAACTCTACATGGCGGTCCCTCATTGGTTCTCAGCACTAGTCGAAATCGATACTGGATACTAGATGCTAGACGTTGCATTACCAGTCGATTACATAAGTGCATTACATGTTTCAAATATCGCACGACGACTAGAAGCCAGTTGATGGGAAATTTACCAACCCCGCGAGTAAATGAAACGAAGCCATTTACTAAAGTGGGAATTGATTATGCCGGACCTGTAACGATAAGAAGCTCAAGGTTACGCAACGCCAAGTTACAAAAGGCATATTTCTGTATTTTTGTTTGTATGGCTACAAAGGCTGTACATTTAGAATTGGTGTCAGATCTCACATCTGAAGCATTCCTCGCCGCATTAAAGAGGTTTGTAGCTAGAAGAGGATTGTGTACTGACATATATTCAGATTGTGGCACCAACTTCATTGGTGGAAAATCTCTTCTGGAAAAGGATTTACGACAAGCCATTCATGCCTCAACACCAGAAGCAGCAGAATATTTGTCCTCCATGCAAATCAACTGGCACTTTAACCCTCCAGCCTCTCCACATTTCGGAGGAATCTGGGAAGCGGGAGTAAAGTCAGTAAAATATCATCTTCGAAGAACACTACAATACTCCAAATGTACGTTTGAAGAGCATGCTCAGGTCGAAGCGTGTTTAAATTCTAGGCCACTATGCTATGTTAGAAATGATCCAGCGGATTTATTTATCCTTACACCTGGACATTTCTTAAGCACTAAACGCGATTCCAGAACCTGATTATACAAATGAACCTGTAGTATTGTCCAAAAGATGGCAATACATTCAACAATTGAATAAACAATTTTGGGATGAGTGGTCAAAGGACTACCTTTACCAATTGCAGAACAGACCCAAATGGTACACAAGGCAACCGAACATGCATGTTGGAGATGTTGTTCTTGTTAAAAGAGAAAACATGCCACCCACTAGTTGGGCAATGGGTATAATAGAGCAAATACATCCAGGTGCCGATGAGCTAGTGCGGGTAGTACGAGTCAAAACGCGAAATGGTAGTTTCTTACGACCAATCGCTAAAATTAGTCCGCTACCACTAGCATAAGACTAACTGCCTGTTATTAGTGTCGTCATGTGTCTGTCCAAAAGTGTCACATTGTTGGCTGAGGGTCATCATAATTTTGATACACCATACTAACAAGCTACTATTCCAGATGTCATCCACATATGAGCAGGAGGATATGCTATACATTTTAGAGGATATCCAGTTTAGCCCACCAGGAAGTCCAGAACGCAGGATGCTTCGTGACCCAGGGTGCGATGTCTTCGGCATGCCTCGACCAGAATTGGCTCATGAATTGATACCGCGGGACAGAGGAGAACCATCAACGAGCAGAGCATCAACAAGCCAAGCAACGACGAGTCAAGCGACCAGGGTGACAACTCGACCGTTTGTGGGTCCGACTCCCTACACGGATCCACATCCACAACAAACAGCAGTAGTCAATGGCAGCCGCATTACTGCTTTGACAAAGCTTCTGCCGACTACAACCATCAATGAATTCGAAATACAACGGCGACGAAACAGGGAGAAAACCATTAATCTCCCAGTTAAATACCAGGTTCGACTACGAGTCAATAAGGATGGCAAGTTGACCTTCCATCACTACCATAAGAGGGGTATCCGCAAAATAAAAAATGCTGCAGTTGAACAAACTGTTCAACGGGGGGGAGTATGTTTGAACACAGCTGAAAAATAAGAAGAAAACAATTAAAATACAATATATAAAGTATTTAATACTTCCCTAGAATTCCAAGATCCTGTGTCCAGTCATCACTTGCCTCCTGTATCTTCAAGAAGTATCTGAAATGAAGAAAAAAAAAGATATAGTAGTTTAATAGAACCAATTGGATTAAATATTATGCAGTACAATAAAAAATTTAAGTACATACATGCAGACTGCCAAGAAACAAATTTCTTGGCAGTACAACAACAACACTGCGTAAATGAATTTATGCAAATATCTTAGCGAAATTCATGTTCCTTGAAAAGTGAGCTATTGCAAAACATGCAAATATGTTCTCACATGCAACAAACATAAATTCGCAAAAGTAATATACACAATAGTTCACGAAAATCAACAATTTTCGCCATTGTTGACATGTCGTGAAAATACTTTAAAAATGTGCAAAATTCGCATAATTTGCAGATTTCTTGCAAATTATGGACAGTCAAACTATTATTAAAGACTTTTAGATGATATTTATGCACTTACCTTGTGAATTAATCCCTTAGTGGCGAAGAAAATACACAATACGAACACGAAACTTTCACAACAAAATACCGCGATCGCGACTGTCAAATTGACTCGCGAGAAAGTCAATTAGATGAAGTTGGCTACGCGCTACCTGTTGGTAATACTTAAAAACCGCGAAAGTTACCAGGTAAGCAAATATTCGCGAAAAAAGGTAAATTCAATTCCCATAATAAGTGGGAAAGAGAAAGATGCGAAAACGAGATGCAAGAAAAATGAGAAATATTTGCGTTCCACATTGGAAATTGTCATAATATGGCAGGAAGCCGCCATCTTGATAAATTTCAGAAAAATTAAAATATTTAATAAAATAAATTACGAAAATTCATGGATAATTTATTATAAATTAGTTGAAGGAAATTGGCACATTTTGACATAAGTATACAAGTCAAGCAAAGTCGAAAAATATGCTTAATTTGCATTTGTCTTGTGGAACGTATGTCAAAATGGCCGCTTAGAGCCTATAAAAAGGGGGCAATTCCTAAGATCTCTCTCAGTTTTTTGACAGCGATCACAAGTGTAGTTTCAAGCAAGTTTTTCTCAGCAGATAATATTTTTTCAGTTTTCAGCAATAAGCATAAAATACAACGTGCCATTAAAGGTACAATATTTTTACATGCTTAAAATTTGTGTGCAGTGGGTGTTGGCAGAGGACGGGAAGTTTTTGGGTTCTTTTTGTTCTACAGATAAGTATTGTGCCAATTAATTTAGTAAATAAGTTTCTTGCATAAAAATTAAATACATGCCGGCTTTCGGCATTTTAATGATACATGCAACGAAACAAATTAGTTAAGTAATTAAGTTAAAATAAGTGCAAAGTGAATTAAAATAAGTGTATAACGCGTAAATCAAGAAAAGGCTACAGATTGTATTTAGTTAAATATATGCCAAAATACGGCATAATAACTACATATGCAATCGAACAATTAATAAACAGAATTAAATTAGTGAAAAAATTAAATTGTAGTGAATTTATAAATTGAAGTTTTTCACATTAGAATTATTCAATAAATACAGCATTAAACATAAGCACACATATCTTTTTTTCATACCGCTACACTGTCCACCTAAATGCCGTAATATAGCTGTAGTTATCGATTGCAGCTACATTACAAAACATTAGTAGAGCAAAAGTGTAAATGGTGATCGATAGAGGAGGACGAAAACTGTTTTTAGAGATGTTCCGAAAAATTCCACATGCTTATAGTAGGGAGGGGTGCGTTCAGTATTTTTGTTCTAGGACAATTTCAAAAACCTAAATCTGTTTTAAAAAGCCCTGATTTTTTCATGAAGTTTAAGTATGCACATGACAAATGCTGCGAGTTGAAATAACATAGTTATAGCGTATCGAAACTTGAAACTAATTAAACTCCCCCCTCCCCGAAAAAAAATTAAAAAAACATGTGGTACCCTTTACCATCCGGAATTGAAATATCTTCGAGTGCGTAAGAGGAAATTTTTTTCCGATCAAAACTGTGGAGCGAAGAAACGTGATTTTTGGCCCCCCCCACAGATTCCCCGCTCTCCACCGGGAGCTATGAAATTTAGACGATGTCTCCTCCCTTCAAATTTCGAAACCTTGCCCCCTCACCCGCCCAATGCGAGTTTCCCTGCGGAAGCGGACTTGCTAGAATGAAATGCGGTGGTGGGGGGAGCACCCAAACCAAGTTTGGTGAAAAAACGTTCCCCACCCCCTCCAGAGGGGGTTCGGGCTTCGTCTGGCAACAGATAATTTAGTTGTAGTTCCAGCCCCCCTCACCTTTATGATTTATGCTGCTACAATATATATCAACAATGTAACTTTCTATGATGTGCCCAAAATAAATAAAAAAATGTTTATATTTATGTGTAAATTTATATTATAGTGAAAGACAAAGTTATAAAAGAACATGCGTGACATATGTGATTATCGCAACACATTTTTAAAAATTTAGGCGACTTGTTGACAGATAGTATACAATATCGAGGACCATACTGTGGTAAGTGAGAATTCCAAATTTCATTAAAAAATAACAAACGGTTAGGAAGATAGAACGTTTTTTCTAAAGTTTTTTTTTTTTATCACATTCCGATTGTTTTCGCCCGCTACACGTACTAGTGACGGGGTAGCGACACTCCGCACATAAAGTGTAAACAAAGAAAAGTAAAGTCTAAAAATAAATTAAAGATATAAAAGTATATAGATATAAAGGAAGTTCAGTGAATTCAGAGCTGAGCACACTTATTTTTTTTTTAATAATAATAATAGGGATAGGAATGAAGGATAATCTCTCATAAGGGCTATAGATAGAAGATGTATTTCTGATAGAATCAGGTAACGAATTCCACAGGGAAGTTCCCTGACAAAATAATCCATTAGAGCCAAATCGGGTACTAGTTTGGTGTGAGGCCAGCCTGGAGGTATTGAGCGGGCTCCATGAGAGTAATTCACTTATGTACCTCGGTAACAGGTTCCATCTGCCTTTATGAATGAAGCACAAAACCCTGAGTTTAAAGAGTTTGGTAAGGGAACCAGGCAAAAAAGCTGCAACAATTGTGAAATATGAGAATGCCTCTTAAGATAGTAGATGTATCGTACACAGCATTTGAGCGCCCTGTTCAGTTTCTCTATCTCAGTGGCCTAAAGTGGGTAGAAAGCAGCATCAGCATAAAAAAAACATCTATAGAATCCAAAATGCTATAGAATCAACTCGCACCACTCTCACAGATAAATTCTTACTAACTTTCATGAAATTTTCAAGAAACTAACTAAAATCCCAAGTGGAAATTTTGATATCCTTTAGAAGGATAATGTATGGTAGAAAATAACAAAATATGAATAAAATTGAAAGTAGGCCTTCTAGAATATTCAAGGATAAGGGATAAAATTCTTATTTTTGACGTCCTTTTTCGCATATATTTTTAAGATGCTATAATTTTTAGAAAATAGGAAAATATACAAAAATTTTTAAAGAATACCAGGACATATTTTTTCCGAAATTTTAAAAAAGCCTATAACTCTCAAAATACGCAATGTATACATATGTACATATACATATAGGGAACATTTTAAATTTAAATTTTTCGAAGTATGTAAAATTTCAAAAATTTTGGTCGATTTGTTATTGGAATGTCCCAATCGCAATGTTTCTAACTTAAAATATGAATTGAGCCACCCGACACTTTCGTAACTGCTGACTGAATTATTAGCTGTGTTCTTTTGTGTCCATAGAATAGGGCAGAATAAAAGATACACAAAAGAACGCATCTTACATTTTCATAGAAAGATTTAAATAAAGCGAACAGTATAAATAGTTCGCTTCTATCGACAGACAATTTGTTCTCTCCAGTATATGGGAGCTCCAGAAGAAGGTACACAAAAGAACACAGGTTTAAAATTTTTTTCAAATGAAGATTTCCACTGAAGCTAAAGAAGTTCTTGGAATTTACTCACTTATCATTGTTTAAATTACTTCATTATGAACATTGCCTTGTATGAGAGTAAAGGGCTTACTTCCATGTTTAATCTTCCCAATGTGTTTTAATAGATTATTCAACATTATTCAATATTAACCATATCGACAAGCACATTTTTAAAACTGAGCTAAACAGGTTTTGTAGGAAATAAAAAAAACTTAATAATTGTTGTTTTAATTGTCAGTACTCAATTAAACTCTACAATATTTTGTAAATAATCAAAACCTAGTTTTGCGTTTCTGTAATATGCACAGTCTCAATAATCCCAATGAAGTCGAAATAAATTCCAATGTTTTCAGTTGCTGCTGTCTAAATCAAGTTAACTAAATCTACTTGCATGAATCTAAGTTGTATTCTACAGATTTGAATTATAAGTGTGAGAAGGATAAACACTAATTGCAGTGAGAACAGCGTACCAAATAACTCACGCAGTAATTAAATTTTCACAGTTTCATGTGATATGATGCATAAATATGTACCTCTGCTTTGCCTGAACAAGCAAGAATACAGATACTACATATATTGCCGAAACTGGAAATCCAAGCCAAAAAGCAAATATCGGCGTGACTCCCTTTGACTATTTATTCACGGTAAATCTGCTTGATTCATTGCAGTATCTTCTTAATCCTGCCAAATACCACCTGTCGCAGAGGTAAACTGAAAACAGAATGCGAAATCTGAATGTGCACATGCTGTCTTCTGACGATTTCACAACAGACGAAAGCTCGAGTAACTTTTTGTGCATTTTTAATTCTATTTTAGTAGAAAGGATTAAAGGCGCTTATGTTGAAGTAGAAGATGGGGAGAAATGCTATTGGCCAATAATCAACACTTAGAAACAGAAATAAATCTAACAATTTTTAGATTTACTTAGAACAGATTTGAATTCGCAATGATAGTCCGAAATAATACCAACCACAGAATTAAAACTTTCGTTGATGTAAAATTTTGTATTTGCGTCAGCAATACAGGAAATTACAAGGAACATTAATTTAAGCTGCAACTGTGATACTTGGCTAATATGGTTTATTTTTCCACTCTACCATCACAAAGAATTGTTGATATCTAGAAATGGCTATATACATAACTCTTAGGAACGCGAAGAGGGTATTTTTTATAAATTAGCTCATCATAAGTGCAATAGAAAGACAAGCGACATCTATTGGAAATGGATACTTCACGTAAAATAACGCATATTAAAATAAAGAAAAGTTAGTTATCAAATTTACTGGCTAAGACAAAACTATTAGAAAGGAGTAAAATGTTGATGAGCAATGTCATAGTCCGGCATCGAGCAGACGTTTTTACTTCTTTCGTCCCAAATTACCTTGCCTGAAATATATTTGTTTGGCGACAGTGATGTACTGGCGTCTGCAATAAGATTTTAAAGTAACAAATGAGTCTTCCAATGCGTAGCCCTGTCGATTCATCCATTAGATATGGAGCAATTAAAGCGAGGCATAGGTGAACCACTCCTCCTACTCAATACAGTCACAGACACAATTAAACATTGTCGAAACTCCACAAACAATGTTTTCCCCTGGTAGCGGAATACCACACTAACGAACCCAAAGTAAGAAAAAAAACCTACCGTGCACCCTCATAAACACTACGAAAAACTCGAATGGATATTTGCACATTTCTATTAATAATAAAATAAAACATATAAATACAAAAAAAAAATTGGGGTTTAAAAAAAACATTAGATACTAATACATGTACATTTTTTTTATAACACCCAGCTAACATTTGGATGAAAAATCTTTAGGGCGATATGTAGATGATATTGCCAAAGTATCTTCCACGAGAAATTAAATCAAATACGCTCCAATGATTTCTTCCATTTATTGCGTCGACGAAAAGGAGATGAAATTACAAACTAGTTTGTTTTCTGATTTTCAATGTGGAA
Source organism: Dioctria rufipes (assembly GCA_963924295.1). Lineage (NCBI taxonomy): Eukaryota > Metazoa > Arthropoda > Insecta > Diptera > Asilidae > Dioctria > Dioctria rufipes. The sequence continues at coordinate 97,010,100 of OZ002740.1, read as the reverse complement.
GCAAGAAGACAATAGTTTCGCTTATTTGTCATCTCTATGGTAACAGAATTTATCATTTGTTAGAGCGTGTCATTAGACTCCATGACAGTGATTAATTTTTGTATTCACTAGTGATAAATTAAAGTGTTTTAAAAGAAAAAGGAGAATGTTTTGGTAAGTATTTGAGATATTATTGGATTTAATATATAATTAAATTTATTATCGTGAAAAAGTGGAAGATTAAAATGTCACGACGTTCAGTTAGGGCATCTAGTAAAAGAGAAGCATTAAGGTTTGTTGATAGTGCCTTGGAGAATACAATATTTGGTATTCCTACTAGAAATGAGACAGATGTTAGAACGGGTCCTTCCTTCAAGCAGAGTGATAGTAAAGCATGTACTAATACTTAAACTAAACTAGTATGCTGAATGATTTAGGACCTTTGTTACATATTAATAATACTGAAGATAATTTACAAAGTACTTCATACATTGATGAGGACATTATTCAAAATTTTGAATCTTCCAGCAGTGCTAGTTCTCATGATCATTTAAATTTTATGGAAAATCTCTTTCATTGGGCTGTGAAGCATTACATTAGTAATGAAGCTGTTAATGAACTATTGCTACTTTTAAGAAAAATAAATTTTGATGTGCCAAGATATGTATGAACTCTCAAAGGAACACCAAAGAATGTCTGTACGTTACAAATGAAGTCGGGAAGTTATATACACATTATGGGTTAAAGGATGCACTGACGGATTTTTTTCATAATAATAAATATAATACAGAGGAAATTTCACTGTATTTCAACATTGATGGCTTACCAATATCTAAAAGTTCTAATAAGCAAATATGGCCACTTTTTTGCAGCATTTTCGAAACGCCTGAGGTATTATTGATTGGAGTCCATGAAAGATACGCTAAGCTTGCAAGTTGAAATGAATTACTGTCCCTGCTAGTGAAAGAATTAATCACTTTAATCGACGAAGGATTTGATTATCAAGATAAACACAAGTTAGATGTTTCATATATTCCATGCACCTGCAAGATCATTTTTTCTAGGGACAACGGGACGTACAGGCCATTACACTTGCAATAGATGCACACAAAAAGGCGAATTCCATAGGAACCGCCTAGATTTTCCTATGACTAGGCAACCCATTCCGCGAACAAATGAATCGTTTAGGGCAAGATCTCAATATGAGTTTCATAACCAAGTAGAGTGTACAGCTCTTTAACGATTGCCAATAGACATAATAAAGCAAACTGAATTAGATTATATGCACATAATATGTCTGGGTCTCATAAGGACTCTATTGAAGTGCTGGATCAAGAAGAAGGGAGAAAATTATTCACTTTCTAGCTGGAAACATAAGCAACTATCGCAAACATTAATACAATTAAAAGATTGCATTTCCCGTGGGTTCAGCAGACGTCCACGGGAACTGAAAGAACTGGAGAGATGGAAAGCTTCCGAATTAAGACAATGTCTGCTGTATACGGGTCCTTTTATATTGAAAAGCGTTTTGACACCAGAAAGATATCACCATTTTCTCAAGATATCCTGAGCTGTACGAATTCTATTAGGGGAGAAAAATTGCATAATAAATAACCAATGTGCAAAAAATCTGTTGTACAGTTTTGTGGAAGAAATACCTAAATTCTGCGACTTATCTATATTAATGTGCAATTTCCATTCTTTACTCCACATTCATGAGGATGCATTAAATTTCCGAGGACCTCTAAAAATTTTTAGTGCAATTTAAATTTGAAAATTATTTACACAAATTGAAACGATCTGTGAAAAAATGCAATCAAGCAGCCATCCAAGTATAGGGTAAAGTACGGATAGATGCCCTGGCCGGATAGTTGGCCCGATACTCAGATCTCTGACACGAAACAACCTGCGGCGAACCGACGGCATTGCTTACATGCTCACTCTCTCCACTAACTCAGTTAAGAAGCGACAGCCGGTGAAAGTGGACGCGCTCCGAGTTTTGTGGCCTAAAAATATAAATTTGTGAAATTTCACCTCAAAGTTTTTTTCGTAGTCGTATCGAGAGTTGTTTGCGAAGAAGCGTGACAAGTAAGCGCAGAATTTTTCCTTTTTTTACGTGAACTATGTAGCGAATATACGTTTTTAATTGTGTTCTAACCTCTCTTTGGGAGAGTTTTAGTAATATATGAGAAGGCATCTATCCGTACCAAAAAGGATAGTTGCCCTGGGTTAGGTGCCGGATAGACGCCTATAGAGGATAGATGCTCACTGAGTCGCAATTTTGATACGGATAGATACCTTTTTAATTATCTATATATCTATGTATTAGAAGTTTTTTTAGTTTTTTTATTTAATGTAGGTATAACCTTTATACTATAATAAGCTATGCTATTACAGAATGCCGAGACGTTACATTCGGAAAATAGGTGTGGCACCAAGGGCAACATGGACGGAAGAGGCGTTAAGAAAAGCTGCTGAAGCAGTCGCATCACAGAGTATGACGGTAAACACAGCAGCTAGAAACTTTTGTATTCCGGCCCGCACATTACGTAGACGCATGGAAAAAAAGGACTTCTCAAAACACAGCCTTGGTAAAGCACCGGTTCTAGGATACCAAAATGAGGAAAAATTAGTTAAGCGAATACAGAACCTTGAAAAATATGGGTTTCCTTGTACTCGTACCGATATCCGGAAAATGGCATACCAGCTCGCTGAAAAATTTAAAATAAAGCACGATTTCAACAATGAATTAAAAATGGCAGGGAAACAATGGCTGCAAACATTTTTAGAGAGACACAAGAATTTGAGTGTTAGGCAAGCGGAAGGAATGTCTCGTGCACGAGCTATGGGATTTAGTAGAGACGAGATAAAGGGGTTTTTTGATTTGCTTGGTGAAACCCTGGAAGAAAATAATTTGTATGGCAAACCAGACCGAATATTTAATATGGATGAAAGTGGCGTACAAATGAATAATAAGCCTGGAAAAGTTGTGGCTACTAAAGGTAGCAAATTAGTACAGCAAGTGACATCAAGCGAAAAGGGAGAAACAGTGTCTATTATTGCTTGCAACAGCGCAGAGGGCAGATTCCTGCCTCCGGTTCTTATCATGAAGGGAGTAAACAAGAAGCCTGAATTTGTTGATGGCTTGCCGCCGGGGTCTGACGTTTACATGAATAAAAAATCTGCGTATATAAACTCAGAATTGTTTTTAAAGTGGATGGGTGAACATTTTATTCCCCGAAAGCCTCAGGGTAAGGTATTGTTACTACTGGACGGACATGCATCTCATACCAGTAACATTGAAACGCTGGAAAGAGCAGCTGAGAATGATGTAATCCTTCTAGGTTTGCCAAGTCATTCGACTCATGGCCTTCAGCCTTTGGACAAATCTTTTTTTAAACCTCTAAAAACTTATGTTGCCAACGAACTTCGGAGCTGGGTATTAACTAACAAAGATAGGAAGGTCACTAGATATCAAGCAGGCAAAATTATTGGTTCTGCTTGGGGCCGTGCTGCGTCTACTTCAAATGCTATAAATGGCTTTAAAGCTTGTGGCATTTATCCTTATAATCCTGAGATAATCCCCGATTACTATTTTTGTGTCTCTGACATGGCCAACACTTCTGTAGCTGACAACAGTATGGAGACTACAAGCACTACCACCCAGCAGATTGCCATTGAAACAAATGAAACAAATTCTTCTAATGCACCAGTCATATCTACGTCCGCCGAAACAGAACCCACTAATTTGTTACCAACATCGGTTACAGTTCCAAATGAACCCATTCCGTCGACAAGTGACGATGTTACTCCCTCAAAATTCCTGTCTATGATATCTCCTATTCCAATTGTGGCTAAAACAACCAACAAACGTCAAAAACAATCAGCTAAAGTTTTGAATACTGACGAAGAAATACAGAAAAAGAAGGAAAAAGCAACAGAGAATTTAAGAAAGGAAAAAGATAAAGATAGCAGAAAGAGAAAAAGAAATGACAAGACACGCTTGACTAATATAGAGAAAGTAAAAAGACGGATTTTGCAATCACATACTAATATTTTATATGGTTCATCCAGTTGCGAAGACGATATTGATACTATGTGCTGTGGATGTAAAGAGCCGTACGCTAAAACTAGATCAACTGCTGACTGGATCCAGTGCATTTCTTGTAGAAAGTGGCTCCACGAAGATTGCACAAACTGTGGGGATTATTGCAACGTGTGTGGTCTAGAAGACTAAGGAGACACATCAAGATGTCATTTAATTGTTTTTTATTTCAAGTATTATTTTTCGTTTTGAAATTAAATTTAGAAGAAGTATATTTTTGTTAAATACATACTAACTTTTAAATAATATACATATTTCTGCTAAAACTCTTTTTCTTAATTTTACGATATTTTAAATTGAGTTTTTTAAAGTAAATTGATATCAGTGTCATTCATTTTCCCTTATGGCATCTATCCGTTCATTCTAAGGCATCTATCCCACCCCAGCGGGATAGATGCCCAAATTGAGACCTGTCTTATTCCTGTTCTGTTTAAATAACTATTGGGATTAGGGAAGTGAATGTCAAATATAGTAAAGATCACAGATAGCAGTATTGTATGGACATATAATTGTGTAGATATAAAAGTATATAACGAATTGGGATGCAGATACTGAAAACATTGGCAACTATCCGTACTTTACCCTATAATAGACAAGTGGAACATAGCTGGTGTAGCGGCTTGAAAAATATTTCCAGTTCAAGACCTAAAAACCAGTTTGGTAATGTAATGGAACATATAAATTTGAAAAAATTTTACATATCCCAATAATTTTTGCTTAGTTGGAGAAGATATTGTACAAGTTACAAAAATATATATTGAAAATGGTGAATCTCACTTTGAAGGCAAAATGATTCTTATACTGAACCATTTTTCACATTACCAATAGATTCAAAAAATTTCCACATTAAATGGACGAATCAAGTCCAAGTGCGAGTTGCACTTACCTTTAGTTATAAAGATATCACCTAAAAAATGATGTGCTTGGAATTGATAGACAAAAATTACTTTTTTTTATTCCACTTATACATGTGACATAGCAACTTAACATCAAAAATGGCCCATAGCTTCCTCAAACCTAATCAACTGTCTTATACTGAAGAGGACGATTTCAATTACACCACCTTTATACGAATAAAGCCAGGTAAGAATATTTCAGTTCCCTCATTTCAATTCGCAAAGTCCACCTTTAACTTTTTTTACAGGAAGGCACCCTTGCACTTCAACCCAAATTAGAGCCCACACTGATGCAAGCCACACGTTGGGAGATATCCAAATCGCGCAAGAATTTACAGCTGGTGATGCCACATCAGAGGATTGTAATACCACAGATTCCCATGAATTACAAGTGGACATGGCAGGAAAAATAAATGAAAGTGTACTAGTTTTAGCACCATCAAATATTGATACGACATTGCAAAATATACTAAAAGAACTCAAGGAGTTAAAAGAGTCAACGAAGGATGTAATAAAAAAACTAACGACTGAAGTAATTACACTCAGAAATGAAGTTGGAGAATTAAAAAAACAACGAAATGTAGCGATATTTGGCCCAGATCAAACAAATTGGCTACCTCACTACCCCCTTACTACAAATGAGCAGTTGAATCAATTTCAATATGTTCTGCGAAATAATGAAGAAATGCTTAACCAAATGGTAAGTATACAAAACAGTGATACTTCAATACAAATACTTAAATTCGTTTTTTTGATTTTGCAGAAACGACTAATTTTACGTCAGGGAGGAGAGGAGTTACCAAATTTTATTAGATTCTCTATTAGGAAAATAGTATCCGACACCGCGTCGAAGTCGGCCATAGAAATTTCTTTATTTTTTTTTCTATATTGAGAGGTGTTGTAATAACATTTAGTTAAGTTATGTGTCACTAATTTCGTTCATATTCATATGAGAATTGTGTAAAGTAAGAATGAAATTAGCATTTGGGAAGTTAAAGTTAGTATTGTGTTTAATAAAATAATTTAATTTTTTAGAGATAAAACCGCAGGCAGTTTTCCGCCCTGCATGCATGAAAATTTTAATCTGTGAAAATTGTATACCACTTATGGCAACAAATTATTTGACTGTATATTATTATACTGATAATGATACAGTATTGTAAATCTAACTAAATTTCTGTTATTTTAAATAGAAATTTATGCGCTTTGCATTTAGAGTATAGGACTAGGAATAGATTTTAATATAAAATTTGAAAAAGCTGTAATTTTTTATATCAAAGAACTTAATGGTATGAAATGTAGTCATTAAAATAGATACAAAATTCCCACCAAATGGAACTTCTGCATAAGGAAAATAATTATTATTGTATTTATGATTTTAAATCAATTGTTAATCAGCGCTCCTCGATTTACTTCCGAAACAGATGTCTGCCATCAAAAATTTTGCAATACCAGCGACTTCACTATAAATATTATTTTACAGAAGAATTTTTTCCACGCCGCCGTAGTCCGCATTAAGAAGCGAGAGAAGAAACTGAACAATAATTGTAATAATAATACATCTAACTAAAAATTTTAATTCCACTAGTTCATATTAAAAAAATCGAAATAAAATTATATAACTACATACTTTAAAAAAATGTCTTCTTTATTCCCTTACCACAAATTTCAAAGAATTTATTTGGATGATTCTTGAACGATGTGCTTTGACGATAAGAAAGCGAATCATCTTGAAGAAACGAATACGTTTCTTATACATGATATGAAAATAACTCGCCACGGAGGAACGTGGCAAATTAATATAACGTATCTTCATCGTATTAGTTACAAGAAACAAATTGGTTTCCTCAAGATTTTTTGCCTTCGGGGTAACAGTTTCTCCAGTTGGAAGTTAAGAATGCGACACGAATATGATTATCATCCACGTGATATTTTATCGTCCAGGTAATAAGAAAGTGAATCTTCTGCATTTCGCCATGTTTGCTGGGCAAATTATCGTTGAAATGGTTGTTTTGTAGTGTATTTTATATATATTGGACAGACGCGCCGGGCTATACAGTAGGAGATTGAGGCGTGCGGGAGCTTCTTTATGGTGAGACTCCGTGGAATTTTCTGTGGGAGGAACTGCCGAAATCTGCAAGGGATTTTCGTTGAAATACAAGCACTAGGTGATATTTAGCGTTTATTTGATGCTGTCTTTATAAAGAAATTCTGGCTGATGTTCAATTTTTGCTTCGGTCTTTTATTTTTAGGTTCTCCGCGTGACTATTTCTGGACTCTCAGGACAACTCGCATAAGAAGAAATAAAAGTTTACAGAAAACGGTGATCGGGTTTTTATAGTTTCTTTCGATATTCGAATTTCGAACTAGAATTGTGTATACTAAAGCTAATCAAAATTACCTAGTGAACTATATGAGGGTAAAAATTTTAAATAGGGTAAGGTGGGTAGGAAGGGGACAGTCTTTTTTCATCGCGAATTTTCTGTAGAAATACTTCTCGGACAATTTCTGAATGACCTATATTTAAATCCTCCATCTTTAAGGTCTATAATTTTGTGCGTTTTAGTATACAAGAAAGCTTGATATTAATTATAGAAAAAAAAATATAATGAAGGTACGTTTGACTTAATGCTACCCACTAATCGTAGAATGGGTCAATGCCTGTGTAGGAATCGTCAAGAGAATAATGTGAAAAGAACAAAACAGTTATATATTATTAATCTTTAAGAATATTATTATATGTACAAAACAACGTAATAATCAAAAGCAATTCATTTCTAACAAAATATGAACGAAAAATATATATATATGTATGTATATAACAAAATTAATACAGTTCTAGTTAATAAACAAACACAAAATCTTTTTCTCTTTAGATCAGTAGTCGTAGTTTTCATCGCATATGTAATGATGCAAATGGTACAGAAAATTTATACGGACACTTTTTATTCCAGAGACGATAGGTGAGGACAAGATCCTTCTAACATCACGCACATCTACTTGTGATAAATCAGGAACAGTTGGCATAATAAAAAAAATTCTCTGTTTTTTGACGAAAGCTGACGTCGATAGTTACATTTTCGTCGCCGTTGCTGATAGACTTTCCAATATAAAAAACTGCCGTTTTACTCTGGGTTTTAAACGTTATTAACACATGATCCCTTTCTTGAAGTGTTCTATTAAAATTGTGTAACATTTCTTCATTAAATTGAACAAAATCAAAGCCAGAATCATATTTTTCATGTTGCACTCTTTATAGTTTCTTATCTCAATTAAATTTTTCCTCTTATCTCGTACAGGTATTTTGTTTTTAATGCATTTGAGGTTCGATTAATTTCCGCCTTTTCTGGAGTATCTTTGCGATTATACATCTTCCTCTTTTTCTGCTTCGCGTATTTTTCCTATGACCATTTTTGGATATCCTCTGAATACTTCTGGAATTTTAAATCCTGTAGATGTTGAAGGCTCTGAGGTAGGCTTTTGAGTTTAATATAGTGTTGGCATTATATTTTCTGGCAATTGAACAGCATTAAAAATAGGCGTCCTTTCGAACTGTTGAATTTAATTTTGAGGCGCCGACGTAATAGTCTCTCACATGTTAAGTTCTCTATCAGTAACAGCACTCGGTAAAAAGTCAACTTTTGAAAATGCTTCTTATGATAGGAAATATACCCATTTTCTTGAAGGCAGTGATATTCGATGGAGTCATTGCTTTTTGAAAAGCAATCCCTACACACCTCGTATATTGAAAATGATTTACTAGGATTGAAAATCGTCAATTAGTCAACTGCGGAATTGTATGCACTTTTAAAAGGATAATATAAACGTCTAAAGGTTGAAGTTTGTGCGTAGAATGGGGTGGACATGTTAAGATTGTCACACCTTTTTATTTTAGCAATAGCAGGAAAGGTGTGATTGGTGGTTATCAAATATAGGTAATGTTGGATTTTTCTGGCAACTGCAGGTGAATTCTCCGAAATGCTTCATGACCTCGCAAAACAAATCATCATTCATACACTCCGATGGTGTAGCTAAACCTAGAGTCCCAGATGGAACGCCATTTAACATATAGTTTTTGTAATGTGTGCGGGGAAAAAATTATTGCAGGTGCAATGTACTGTCCTGAACCCGTAATGAGGGCACATGAAGTTACAAGGGTTCCCCTCTCAGCGCTGACAACTTTGCCAAAAGGTTTCACAACCTTTTCAGCACAAACCTACATAGTGAATGGCAAAATATTTAATAGTAAGAATAGAAAATGGCCAATAACTACATTTCGTGGTTTCGATAAAGATGATGGTGCAGTTTGTGGGTATTTTTTGTTCCACTCTGTTGATGTAGTGCTAGAATTTCATAGTTTTTATTTAGATACTATTTAATTTTAGATGGAAGACAGCGTAGGTTGTGGGGTCTGAATGCTTTTTGTGAGACCTAGTCTTGGACGTGGAAGGAGGCGTGTCGGTAAAAAGCACAACTCAGTCATACAATTCAAATATAAAATTTTTATAAAAATTCAAGTACTCTACAATTCAATTTACTTAACCTAATATCACAAAAAATTCAAATTAAAAAAAAACTTAAAACTACTAGTAGAATAATGCAATAATAAATGCAAAATTCAATTAAGAACGATAGTCTGGATGACGTAGACTGACAAATTTGTGGCTTTACTTCTGAAAAGAAGAAGAGGAACAACGCTTTTGAAATTCTATGTACAGAATAAAATTCTTTAAAATTGATTAAAGGGTGCTTCTATGTGTAGGAAGGGAAATAACATTAGTCTCTGAATATAGATTTATTGTACGCAAAGTGGTATCAATATGTTCCTATAAAGAAATAGCCCTTTGATGGTGCATGAGGGCACAAGGGCAACAAAGTGCTGTAGATTATAAAAATGACTCAGATTAATCTCTGAATGTAGAATTGTTCTGCGCGTGAGCAGAACGGTCGAAATAAGCTACTAAGTATAAAGGATTGATCGCTGCATCAGAATAATTCTTCAGTAAATGTGAGCAAGAGAGTTACAGATTAACCTCTGCAGCATTATTATTCTTCTGCTTAAGAGTGGGCAGGAGATGTTGCAGATTAATCTCTGCGCAGAATTGTTCTTCTGCTAAGATGTGGGCAGGAATATTGCAGATTAATCTCTGCACAGAATTATTCTGCTGAAATGATATGATTTTCAGATTAGTCTCTGAAATATTGTTCAGCGATGAGCGAAGCTAAAACGAAAGAAAAAATTATTAGAAAAAATCAAATTAATTTAAAGTATTTAACTTAAGTACAAGCCAGGGAAATCGACTGGGAAGACACGAAGGATTGGTACCTATGTACCTACGTGCATATATAAAAGCAGCTGAAATGAAAAGAAAATATGAATTAATTAAATAAATAAACAATGAATTACTTATAGATTAGCAAATACTAACAATTTATACGAAAAAACTACAAATTATTCAACTTTCCCCATGCAACTAAACATAAATACATATATTCAAAACAACAACAACACAATGGGAAATTGAAATTTGTTAATATTTGGATAAATTTCAATATCCATCACTTGAAATTTATACCAGTCGTTGAAAAAGAGTCGTAGAAAACATTGTGTATGTCAAAACAATTTCCCGCGAACTATTTGAAGGAAAATCATACTTAAATTTTCACCCTTTGACAGTTGTCGCAAGGGAAAGTATTTCAGGTAAATATCGAGTTTTAACAATAATGAAGATTTCACAACAAAATAAAATCAAACATTATGAACTAATGCAACAATTTATTCCAAAATAATAACTTCCCGAATTTTCTTATAATCTAATTACACACATACGCTAATTAATGCAAATAATGCCATTTGCACAGCTTACTTTGGTTTCATCAGCTCACTACACACGGAAAAATCACGACCGCGAAACCCCGAAACGAAAATTGTAAACATCGCGGAACTGTAAGAATTCAGCATATGAGACATGAATTCGGGGTATTTTTTTACGAGGAACATGATGGTGGTATTAAAAAAGTGTTAAAGTATCTTAACAAAAAAATATTTAATAATTAGAATTTTAATTTTTTTCAATCAAATTAATTTATGATGGAAGTCTTTTGACGAGAAAAGATAGATGTTAATATTCCTCATCGATTGAGATAAATTGCACCTGATGAAATATAATACATTCTGAGAAATTTGTATTATGGCTGCAGGTTCCACAACAAAAGATGGCGGTTCAGACCCTGTATAAGGCCAAGCATTTGCATGGATCACTCTCTTAAAATTTTCGAGTTCAAGAAGTCAAGTCCTGATATAGTTAAAGTGCAATTTTGTTTCTGGTTTAGTTTTTTACTTTGTTCAAATCGTGCAAATCGGCTTACGCTCAAATTGTACATAAATAAAATTTAGTGACATTATTGTGGTCAAGTGATTTTATTGTTCTTTTATCAATAAAGTGAATCAATTTTAATTTTTTATATTTAATAACATTTTTTTGGTAACAACTTAATAATATATTAAAGTGCCTTGTACATGATAAATTCAAGACGGTTATTCCTATGCTTCCCAAATCGGGTTAGCTGGAATATACCTGCGAATTATTCTTTGTTTGCTTGAAATTTGTAATTTAAATAGCATTAAGCTAATAAGTTTGAAGAATTTTCTAGATTTACTGTAGATAAGTGCTTTGCGGTGAATTAGAATGTTTGAGGCGACCTGCATAGGAATCTTTTTATTAAATCGAAATGCAAAGCTATTTATGCTCGTTCTGATTTAAATATACCGCTACACTAAAATAGTTCACCAAAGATAATATCATCACATGTGGCTTGTGAAGGCTTCAACAGCAACTGTTCCGTTACAAACGTGCGGAAATTCCAGTATTGTTAAACAACAAGGGATTTGTATCAGATTATTATAGAGCGCATGGCATAACGTTTCCATACATAGTGTTTTTCCAACATTTCTGGAACACTTTGTGGTGGTTCTGTCCAGGAATCATATACTACGTAAATATTTTTTGGTGGCTCCATCCAGGAAATTGAAACATTCGATTTAATATAATTCATTTGTTAGATTCTTAAGTTCACTCGGATAAAGCAAGCATCAATTCACATAACAGTAACAAGCTATAGTTATACAACACGCCTACTCAATACATTTTTAACGACAAGATGTCTTCGCTAAAAAGATTATTCACTAAGGAAACGGTGTTGAGAGACAGACTAAATAAAATAATTGAGAATGCAAAAAAACTCCAATACCTAAACGCACTCAAGGATTCTACGGAATTTCATTGGGAAGATTATATCGCGATTATTTTAGAAGTCAATGAATTAAATATATTTATGGAAGAAGATAACTACGGTAAATTAGAGCTCAAATACACAGAATACATGAGCGAGTTAGCGGAAGGCCTATGGAAATATTCAACTGTTGTTGAGTCACAACCGAAGACATCTGCTTCAATGCAGTCAACCACAATTATTCAACAAGAATCCTCATTGCCTAGGATTACATTACATACATATAATGGCGATTATGATCGATGGCGATCATTCCATGATCTTAAGACATACCCCCATAACAGTTCAAGATTATACACCAGATTAGAACAAGCTAAAGGAACGGTACGAAAACAAAAGAATTTTAGTAAACCATCAACTCAAGACCTTACTAAATTAGCCCAAACAAAATATGGAATCAAGCAAGGGAACTAATCATTATTCGATACAACAGAGGAGTGTCTATAAGAACTGAAGGGTTTAAAAGTTCACACAAGCTCATGGGATGTATCACTAATTCAGCTTTTAGTACAAAAACTGCCGTTCATGACTTTAGGGAGGAACTCAAAAATTGCCAAAGCTAGCACAATTTATTAAATTTTTGAACATACGCTTAAAAATATTACAATCAATTGCAGATGTACTAGTTACTAAGGTACCACAACAGAAACCACAAACAAGACAAGCAACTTTGACTTGCCACACTGCAAGGGGAAATAGATATCCAGCAAGTGATGGAAATAACTTCATTCAAAGGTGTTCAAAATACAACTTATTGAACGCAGAAGCAAGACGGACGCTGTTTCAATTGTTTGTCAAGGGATCATTTTCTAAACGTATGTACTAGTAAATATCAACGTTTTAAATGTAATCAAAAGCATCACACCACACTGCACGATAACCACGACAAGGAACAACCTAGAACAACGCACAGAAACTTAAGAGCCGCTCGTACGACAAGTCATTCATACCACAAAAATTCAAACCAATACAAAATCAAACAACTCATATTGACAGCAACCATTCTGATAATGCTCCTACAAGGTTACAATTAACCGACTGTGTTAAAGGGTTAAGCACTACCCAAACTTTCGTAGCCAGGGAAGATCTTCATGCATTACTATCCACAGCATTAGTAATGGCAAAAGGTAGGTTTGGTTAACCTACACTTTTGCGCTGCCTTATATAGAGTGGGTCTCAATCCTCATTTATAACTGAGGCAGCTTCAAGGAAACTAGGTGCTACTCGCACTTCAACACCAGTGGCAATAACGGGCTTACACACTAGTCCTTCTGCTACAGCACATCAGCACACAAGGCTACAATTGAGTTCGTGCGGATCAAATATTACTGTAATAGAAGAAGACTTTCTAGTCTCAAAGGGTTTTAAAACTTGTCTGCTGACAAGATTGATTACTCGAAGGGATCATCAACATCTACAACGAATACAGCTTGCAGATCCTACTTATTGGAAGCCTGGCCAAATAGACGCCCTACTGCGAGCAAAGGTCTATGTCAGAAGATGACATTAAACAAGGATCAGTTACAGCATCAGTAGCAATAAACACGATTTTCAGCTGGGTCCTGCTAAGACTTACTATCAACACAATCGAGGAGAAGACAACGATTTGAACAAAATCAATTATTAATGTTAATCTCGATACATAACTCAATCGATTTTGGGAGCTAGAAGAACTCCCAACACAAACTATTCTGAACCAAGAGGAAGAAGGGTGTCAAAAAACATTTCAAATGACATATCAACAAGTGAGCAACGGAAAATATCAAGTTAAATTACCGCTCATAAACAATGAAGCTCCTATAGGAGGACAATCAGGGCCTACATGATCAACACAGAAGCAAGAGGACTGGGCAAGGTCGAATCACATCACAAAACGTACGGAGTTAAAAGCAAAACAGCCAAATCGAACTACTTTTCTGAGTTCACCGATGACATTCTTCTAAGGAATTCCTCTCTTTCACGATTGATTTGAATGATGGAAATAGTTCAACGATGTATACACAATTGTCAAAATCCACAGAGCAGACGATTGATTTTTGTTAACAGCACTAAATAGATTGCTGCTGAAACAACAATTTTAAAGCTAGAAGAACAAATAGCTTTCAAAGAAGACTCAGTTATCTATTGAACAATGAACTCTTGCCTCGTTATAGTAGGATGCTTAAACTAAATCCATTTATAGACTTTAGTGGCTTGATACGAGTAGGTGGGAGGTTGGCCAAAGCTATGTTATCAACGACATCCAATGATTCTGGTACAGTACCATCATGTGACACTACTTTTGATTCACAAGATACATTCAGAAACTTTGCATGGCGAACCATCCCTAGACTTAAGTACAAGTCGTGACAAATATTGGATTTTTGATGCAAGACGTCGCATTGTTAGCAGATTACATAAATGTCTTATATTGCAACAATCACTCAACTGATGGGTAATCTACTTGCTCCCCGAGTAAATGTAACCAAGCCATTCTCAAAAGTCGGAATCGAGCATGTGCATTCCTGTTTTCATGCTATCTGTCATTTATGTCATTTGGGGATTGCCCCTTCTGACATGCAAGGTTTTAATAGAGTACAATTTCAGATGTCCAATTTCGAGAGTCATGACGAAGATGTCTTGTGCATCCTCGAAGACATTCGGTTCTCTCCTTCCAGGAGCCCTATGGTAGAGCTGTTCATGGAACCTGGCTGTGACGTGTTGACTGGGCTACCCAAACCATTTCACAGCAATGCTCAGTCCACATGTGCATTTATGCAAGGCAATCATTCCGAACAGCAGCAAGGATCCAGACAGCAGCGCTCCGCAGCGTATGTCACCACACCACATACAAGGTCGACGAGCTTAGAATGTGTTCTGGAAGCAGACATCAGCGGTTCATCACTCGTAAGGGGATCGACATCTATCTACAGCGACACATTTAAGAATGTATCGACTTCGATGCCATACGAAAGGCAAAGCGCAAGACAAAGACGATATATCTTCCTGATCGATACCAGGTATTTCTCTATATGAGAGCTGATGGGAAAATCACGTTCAATCGCTATCACAAACACGGCATAACAAAGTTGAACAATCGGTTGAATGTAGACATTCAACGAGGGGGTGAATGTCCAGCGATGAACGAAGCTAAATAGAAAGAAATAATATTTAGAAAAAATAAAATTAATTTAAAGTACTTAACTTAAGTACAAGCCATGGAAATCGACTGGGATACATTCCTCCCACGAAGAATTGGTACCTACGTACCTACGTGCATATATAAAAGCAGCTGAAATGAAAAGAAAATATGAATTAATTAAATAAATAAAGAATGAATTACTTATAGATTAGGAAATACTAACAATTTATATGAAAAAACTACAAGTTATTCAACTTTCCCCATGCAAGTAAACATAAATACATATATTCAAAACAACAACACACAATGGGAAATTGAAATTTGTTAATATTTGTCTAAATTTCAATGTCCATCACTTGAAATTTATACCAATCATTGAAAAAGAGTCGTAGAAAACATTATCTATGTCAAAACACTTTCCCGCGAACTATTTGAAGGAAAATCACACTTAAATTTTCACCCTTTGACAGTTGTCGCAAGGGAAAGTATTTCAGGTAAATATCGAGTTTTAACAATAATGAAGATTTCACAACGAAATAAAATCAAACATTATGAACTAATGTAACTATTTATTGCAAAAAAATAACTTCCCGAATTTTCTTATAATCTAATTACACACATACGCTAATTAATGCAAATAATGCCATTTGCACAGTGTTCTGCCCAATGAGAACACTCAAGAAAAAATATAGAGAAGGATGTGGACTGTAAATAATAACGCCGGGGAATATTTTATATCCAGTGGTTTATTGTACGAACGTAAAACTTAAGTACAACATTACAACTAGAACTAAAATTAGCGGAATTCAATTTCACACTTAAGAACTAAACTTCAATATATTCAAAAAAATCGCTTACTCACTACACAATAATAATTTCAATATAATACAGTCAAAGTTGTGGCTACTTTGACCAATGGCACTATATGTATATATATAGGTATATAAATATATTAATCAATATGAAATATAATATATGATTAATCAAAGATGTACTCACCAGTATAAAAACTATGGAATCGACTTTATGGCGTTGGTAATTAAATAGTTAGTGATTATCTTGTTCTAGTCGTTCCCCGGAACAAGATACTTTACTTCGGTCGAGACCCAAAGCAAAGTTGTATTAGTCGTGTTTATTCTAGTCGGTACCCAGAATAAATATCTTTATCTCAGTCGAGACCCAAGATAAAGGTTTGAGATTAGTGAGTGTTATTCTAGTCGCTACCCGGAATAACTATCTTTATCTCAGTCGAGACCCAAGATAAAGGTTTGAGTTAGTCTATGTTATTCTAGTCGCTACCCAGAATAACTATCTTTATCTCAGTCGGTACCCAAGATAAAGTTGTTGAGTTAGTAAAATTTATTCCAGTCGAGACCCAGAATAAATATCTTTATCTCAGTCGTTACCCAAGATAAAGTTATTAGGTTAGTAAATTTTATTCCAGTCGAGACCCAGAATAAATATCTTTATCTCAGTCGGTACCCAAGATAAAGTTGTTATTAGTAAGATTTATCCCAGTCGAGACCCAGAATAAATATCTTTATCTCAGTCGCTCCCAAGATAAAGTTATTAGGTTAGTAAATTTTATTCCAGTCGAGACCCAGAATAAATATCTTTATCTCAGTCGGTACCCAAGATAAAGTTGTTATTAGTAAGATTTATTCCAGTCGAGACCCAGAATAAATATCTTTATCTCAGTCGCTACCCAAGATAAAGTTATGAGGTTAGTAAATTTTATTCCAGTCGAGACCCAGAATAAATATCTTTATCTCAGTCGGTACCCAAGATAAAGTTATTATGTTAGTAGAATTTATTCCAGTCAAGACCCAGAATAAATATCTTTATCTCAGTCGTTACCCAAGATAAAGTTGTTATGTTAGTAGAATTTGATTACACTAGCCAAGTCGAATTCCAAAATGATGCGCACTCTATAGAAGCTGGATACTAAAAGAGGAAGATTTGAGTTAGCCTGCGACTTATATTGCCTTTGAATTGCGCACGGCACCAACAAATTATTTTACCTTGCGCACAGCAAGCAAAGTACATTGACCTTAGCAGCTGTGCATAGGTAGCAACAGAAAAGTCCGTTGACCTAAACGGCTTTGCGTGGGTTAGACGAGTACATTGACCCTAGCAGCTGTGTTTAGCAAGTACAACGTATGATTACATAACGATGCGAAATATTATACCACATGTATATACATATATAATATGGCCATTCCTAAATTATTTTCAAGTACAGGAAAGGTTTATGTTTTTTAGTCTAAATTATTATGTTCTTAAATAAAATATATTTTTGTGTTGATTCCATTAAATGATGTGGAACGAGTCTTCATTTAGAAGTGTGGATTCTGTCGCACTTTGATGTTGGCTGCTCTGCGGTATTACTGCATTGCCGACTCCTTGATTTCTTGAGTGGGGAACATGACATCTGACGTTTATTTAATGTTTGTGTTGTTGTCGCTGATGGCTAATGGTAGTTTGACCTGGGAAAATTATCTTTTATTAGGTACGTGTCATGAGTTCTAATAATTTAAATTGGGATCCTTTGTGGTTCTTTTGACCTGTTTCTTTTCAGTATAAGTCTGAGAAGAATCAAGTGACAAACCTTGACACCTCGTAGTGGGAGTTCGAGCTTCAACATACTGCCCCCCATTGAAAGGTTGAGGTCAACTTTTTAAAAGACGTCAATCTTTCAATAACAACTTTGGTGCTTCTTTATGTTCGTTAAGAGAAAATAAATTAGATTAACTTTACTTTACCCGATGTGTTTTTTAACCTTACTGTTAGTGAACTTGTATTTCTTCTCTTAATTTGGTCTTCATATTGGCTTTTGAAAAGAAGTTGGTATGTGTGTGTAGTTTACCGGGCCGGTGTGATACTTCACTGTCGCCTTAGTTCTTTACCTTGAGTTAATGTTGCATTTGCTGAACTCTACTTGCCGTGGGTTGGGTGGTCGAGTTGTTTAATGTAATGCCTCACCACCATCCTCGAGGCCCCGGTTCGAGCCCAGTCCGCCTAAAGTCGCTATATGTTTTTTTTTTTTTTTTCAAAATATTGCCTAATAATAATCTTAAAACAAATAATTAAATTTGGTTAAAAGAGAAAAGAGAAAAAAAAAACTGAAGGAGAAATTATTGTTGATTCTCAAGTATGATATTTTATAAGCAAACACGATTTTTAGTCAATTGGGAGTAAAATTGTGCTAACCAAAGCAGAAGAAATTTTGTTGTATGATGCCTTGCGAAAATCAGCCGTATGCCCCATAAGCCAAAGACATCGAATTGTGAAGCGAAGCAATGAAAATTCAATGAAAGAGAGAAATGTGGAACGGGAAAGGAAATAAAAGACAGCCCAATGTTTCTAGTTTAGTTATTTATTTTATAATCTTTATTTTTCCATCTGCCAATAATTTTATTTTAATCCTTATGCCGTCACGTGTCGTAAAGCGCTGCCTCCGTTTCTTCGATTTTTGTAACGCTGCATATGATACCGTGATCGTCTCACATACATCTTGCCGGTTGTTATCGACCACGAGCACCTGTAGATCGTTGTCACAATATCTTGTAATATTTTGGGTCGTGATTCTGATGCAGGCTGCGATGAAGTCATCAATCTCACCTGCTGGAACCCAGAAGCGTTGAGTGATGTCGCCGACTGTGTTGTTACAGCAGCAGATGTAGTTGGCGGAGGCTGCTGCTCAACTATGTAGCTAGCTGCCTGTAGCAGTCGCTCTGATGTACATGGCTGTTGCTGGATTTTAGCAGAAGTGGACGGCTGTGGCTGCTGTATGGTAACAGCAGACGTAGACGATTGTGTCCGCTGTTCCGTTAAAGCTGTAGCTGGCTCTGCCTGCCTCGGCGTGGATGCTGTATTGGCTACCTTTTTCCTCTTTGGAATTGGAGACGGTGGAGGTGAATCTTCTATGCAGATCACTTCTGGACATGGGATTTCACCCAATCTCAGCTTATCCAGCTCCCGAAGAAACTCTTCAATGCTTTTTCCAGGCGTTGACGGCCGCGATGATGCACTCGACAAATCGCGTTCGGGTGAGTGCATCTTGAAATAAAACTGATACACTTTGGATTTTGTGCGCGCTATTTAAAGGGACCTAACGGGTAGTAATTTTGAATGCTGATTCAAATTTATAGGCAGGGCTAACGGACTTCTTAGGAGTTTTATGCAAATCGATGCGGGCTATATTTGATAAATTTTCAAATTTGTTCAAATTAGCGGTTGTTGTTTTTGAATTTGGTAGAGGTGCAACTTTGTGGGTATGTTAACGGCCGGTTCTGCAGAATTTACCACTGGATAGAATTTTCTCCCGAAAGAATTGTATGCATTTGAGATTAAAAAAAAAAAAAAAAACAGATTTTATTTTGTATGCAGGCTTGCTGTTGTGTACCTATATGTAGGTACATGTGTTAAAGATGATTTGTTTTTGTTTTTTTTTTTTAAGACAGATGCCCTTATCGTTACAGATTTGGGCTTTTTGCAGATTTTGGAAAGAGACATACTTTCGTAATAGGTCTTTTTAAGATGCCCTTGCTGGTTTTTATTGTAACTACCCTCACGTAGTTATCATGTCCTTTATGCACTTCTAGTATTCTTCCTAATATCCAATGACATGCAGGTAAATTTGTTTCTTTAATCAGAACTAAATCTCCGACAGAAGGATTTAATGTTGGTTGTTGCCATTTAGGCCTATTTTGCAATGAATTCAGGTAATCGGTTGACCATTTGTTCCAAAAGTGTTGCTTCAGGATTTGTACATGATTCAATCTAGTAACTGATGATATTCTAATGGGCATTACAGGCTCTGGTGGTGCGATTAAAGATTTTCCTATCAAAAAATGTCCTGGAGTTAATGCATTGAGGTCATCTTTATCTTCAGCCATGGGACACAAGGGTCGCGAGTTTAAACAGGCCTCGATTTGAGCCAGGACTGTTGCAAATTCCTCAAAAGTTAGAAGGGCGTTTCCTAAGACTCGTTTTAAATGAAATTTAATAGATTTCACTCCAGCTTCCCACAGGCCTCCAAAATGTGGAGCCGAAGGTGGATTGAAGTGCCAGTGAATGCCGTCGTGCGCAATTTTTTCAGCAATTTCGTTGCTTGCGTTTTTGAGTGCAGATTTGAATTCTTTCTGAAAAACCTTGTCGGCACCAACAAAATTGGTTCCGCAGTCAGAATAAATATCAGTGCACAAACCTCGGCGACTAGAAAACCTTTTGAAAGCTGCGATGAAACTAGCTGTAGATAAGTCAGAAACTGGCTCAATATGGATAGCTTTCGTGGCCATACAGACGAAGATACATATATAGCCTTTGTAATATCGATTGCCCCTGTGCTTTGACATTTTTAAATTAATAGGACCGGCATAATCGACACCTGTTTGTTGAAATGGTCTTGAGATATTCACTCTTGGAGTTGGCAAATTTCCCATTATTTGAGTCCTAGTTCGGGCAGCTTGCTTGAAGCAGGGAATGCATCTATGTAGGATGTTTTTTACTGTTCGTCGTCCTTGTAAAACCCAATATTCGTGTCTTAGAGTATTTAATACAAGCTGTACACCACCATGCAAAGTTTTTAGATGAATATGATCTATAATTAGGTTTGTTAATTTACTTCCTTTTGGTAGAATGATCGGATGTTGTTGATCATATGGGATATGAGCGTTTTGTAAGCGACCTCCTACCCGCAATAACTTGTTATTGTCAAGAAATGGATTAAGGGATATCAAATTGCTTTTAGCTGGAAGCGATAATCCTGCTTTTAATTGTCTTATCTCGGTATCGTAAGTAATGCCTTGCGCTAATTTTATTAACAGATATTTTGCTTCCAGCAGCTCTGTTGGGGAAAGCTGTTCGGTTTGTTTAGTTAAACCTTTTGTCAGATCTTGGCTTGCTCGGATATTGTTCAAAAATCTGAGGCAATATGCTGTGACACGATTTTATTTTATGAAAGAAGAATATTTATCAAATAATTCGTTTATCATTGTTTGGGCTACAGCAGTATGTGTCACGCGCTTTTGTTCAGAATCTATCTGCATGTTAGCTGAGGGTTTTGACTTAGGCCAATGTTCCTCGGGCTGCTGAAGCCAACTGGGTCCGTGCCACCAGATTGATTCCTCTGCAGTTGCAATCTGCGGGATTATCTGCGGAACGCACGTGACGCCAGGCTTTGATATCTAGTTGTTCCTGGATTTCAGAAACCCTATTCGCTACATAAGTCTTATATTTGTTTGGATGATTGTGTATCCAAGATAAGACTATAGAAGAGTCTGTCCATGTATAGATGGGGACTCGATTAAGTTCCAAGTCTATCTTTACTCGATTTATAAGACGAGTTAATAAAACTGCTCCACATAACTCCAGCCGAGGAAGTGATACAGGTTTCACAGGAGCTACTTTTGATTTTGCCATTAGCAAATTGATATGGATTTTTCCTTCGACGTCAACAACCTTGATATACACAGCAGCAGAATAAGCTTGATTGGAGGCATCTGAGAATCCGTGTATCTGACAATTTGTTAAATTGTTTGTCGTATGTAGCCAGCGTGGGATTTTAAGCTGGCTGATATGATACAACTCTGCCTTAAAATGCCGCCATTGGGTGTCAATGGCGTCAATCCCACGAACATCCAGAAAGCCACAAAGTTTGCATCAGAACCTTTGCAGTGATTACTATTGGTGAGATCCAGCCTAGTGGATCAAACAATGTAGCAATTTCTGATAAAACAGATCGTTTAGTAGATAGACGGTCTGCTATTTGTCGATATTGCAAGATAAAGTAATCAGCTCCTGGATACCAGTGGATACCAAGAGTTTTTACTGACTCATCACTTGCAAACCGTAAGGGAAGTTGTAATTCCCTTTGCTCCTCTGGAATGTCTGCTAGAAGATCCGAGGAATTGCTCACCCATTTCCTTAGATTAAACCCCGCTAAAGATAATAGACTAACGAGCTGCGTTTGTATCTTGACAGCTTCATCGATAGATTCTGCACCTGTAATTAAATCGTCTACGTAGAAGTCGCGAGTAACAATTTTAGCAGCAATTGGATACTTCTCAGCTTCATCCTGTGCAAGCTGATGAAGTGTTTTGATAGCGAGATAAGGAGCTGGAGTAGTACCAAACGTTACCGTTGTTAGTTGATAGTCCTTTATGGGTTCACTAGGACTATTTCTAAAAATTATTCTCTGATACCTTTGATCTGCTGATTGAATGTTAATCATTCTATACATCTTTTCTATGTCGGCGGACATAGCGTATTTGTATTTTCTCCATCGTAGTAAGATAGAAAAAAGTTCAGATTGCAAGACTGGTCCAGTATGGAGCTGTTCGTTTAAGCCTTTCCCATTAGTAGACTTGGCTGAAGCGTCAAAGACGACTCGAACCTTTGTGGTCGTACTATCTAATTTTATAACAGCGTGATGCGGAAGGTAGTAGCTTTGTTCTCTGCTAACTTCCTTTTCAGCTGGTTTCATATGCCCTAAGGCATGATATTCGTTTATGCAATTTTTATAGTCTTTGTAAAGATCAGCATTCTGAAGTAGTTTCTTCTCGAGACTATAAAACCTGCGTATTGCCATATTTCGGGAATCGCCTAGCACTGGTTTTTCTTCGATGAATGGTAAACATACTTCATAACGACCACTCGCATTGCGACGATGAGTATTTTGATACAACCGTTCACACTCTTGTTCGGATTTTGAGAACTTCCGTACGTGAGGAGTGATTTCCTCAGTTTCCCAAAACTTTCGCAGGATTTTGTCTATAGATGCGTCTTGTTCAGCTTGCGCATTGATTGTTAAAGATGAAACCTTGGAACTAGAGTCTGCTTGAGATAAATTTCCAAAGAGGATCCATCCTAGGGTGCTACTTTGGTCAATAGGGGTTCCTGGAGGACCCTTTCTTAATCCTTCCAATAAAATTTCCCCGTAAACATCTGCTCCTAAAAGTATATCAATTTTTCCAGGTTTATGGAAAGATTGATCTGCTAGATCTAGATTCTTTATATGTTCCCATTCTTGCATTTGAATGGTGGAAGGAGGTAGGAATTCAGTGATCTTGTTCACGATTAGTGCTGTCACTGAAGTGGCCTTATGTGAATCTGATAACGAGCGTATTTCAAAGGATGTTTTTCCTTTTACATTTGTAGCTTGTGTGTTCCCCAAGCCTGTTATCTGAATTTCTACGCGGGTGGTAGGTAATTGCAGTTTGCGTGCTGCTGCTTGGGTAATGAATGACACTTGAGACCCAGAATCTATTAAGGCTCGTAATGTCAATATGACGCCCTTTGAGGAGGCAATATTTAGCAATGCTGTTGCAAGCAGTGCTTGTGTAATACGCCGTGGGCGATTGGTGTAGAATGTTCGTAAAGAACTATCTGGTATGACCTCAGATGTAGAGGGAGAATTGAGTTTCTGTGCTTGTTTAATAGAATTATTGCTTTGCTTAGTTGAAAAGTGAGTACTTTGATTGGATGTACCACTATTCTTGTGAAGCAAAGAATGGTGTTTTCTACCGCATTGCCGACACGTAAATTTGCTTGGGCAAGATTTCGTGTTATGGTGCCTTGATAGGCAGTTTACACATAGACGGTTAGATGTAACGATCTTAAACCTTTTGTCAATGTCACATTTGATAAATTGTGGACATTTAAACAATCTATGTGGCTCTTTGCATATTGCGCATTTGTCTGTAGATGATGAGAAATGTGTTGATATCTTTTTAATGAAATTATTTGAGTTATTTGTTTTTTCTGGATGAACTGACTTTGAATCTAAAATTGCTTCCAGAGTTCGGAATCTGGTCTCTAGGAAGGTTTTTAGAGAATCAAACGTAGGCAAACCTTCTTCATTATTTACCTCCTGCTCCCACAAGCGATGGGTTTCCGTTGGTAGGCATTGCACCAACTTGTATATGAGAATTGGGTCCCATTGATTTGTGGAAACTCCTAAAGCTTCAAGCTCGAAAATGCATTCTGAAGATCTGTCTAATAAGGATCGTATCGCCTTGGCAGATTCATTTGTTATTTTAGATAGATTACACAGAGTTTTCAGCTGAGCGTTCACTAATACTCGCTTATTGTCGTATCTATCCTTTAACGTTTTCCATGCATTTTCGTAGCTTGCATCTGTTACTGGAAACTGTCGCAGCAAGTGTTCAGCCTCGCCAGTAACACTTGTTTTAAGAAAATGTAGTTTTTGTACTGGAGGTAAAGAATGATTTTTATGAACTAGAGAATTAAACAAATCGTGAAATGATCTCCATGAATCATAAGAACCAGAAAATGTTGGCAGTTTAATTCTGGGCAACTTCAAAAAAGACGAAGATTGCTGATCAGTTCTAGTTTCTGCAGCAATATTTTGTTCTGCTTTTGGCTCAAAAGCATCTAATGCATCCCTAAGAATACCTCGGAATGCATAGTACTTATTTTCCACCTCTGCAAATTGATCATGTACGAAATAGTCGTACTTCTCAAGTTCACTGTCATCCAATGCCTGCGTAGCTTGGATAATTGCGTAATGAGTAGACTTGTAATCTGACCAGATTTCGCTTAAAGCGATTAAGCGCTCAGAAACAAGCCCTTTTGTTCGTTTCTCTACTACAGTATTGTTGTAGTTCTTGAGAGATTTTTCGATGATTTTTGCGGAGGTGGCTTGGTTAGCCAAAAGTTTTTGAAGTGTACTCATGTTAAGACGTGTGCAAGTATAAACCACTAGACTTTAAATCCGACTACGAAGGATCATTAAATGTTCTGCCCAATGAGAACACTCAAGAAAAAATATAGAGAAGGATGTGGACTGTAAATAATAACGCCGGGGAATATTTTATATCCAGTGGTTTATTGTACGCACGTAAAACTTAAGTACAACATTACAACTAGAACTAAAATTAGCGGAATTAAATTTCACACTTAAGAACTAAACTTCAATATATTCAAAAAAATCGCTTACTCACTACACAATAATAATTTCAATATAATACAGTCATAGTTGTGGCTACTTTGACCAATGGCACTATATGTATATATATAGGTATATAAATATATTAATCAATATGAAATATAATATATGATTAATCAAAGATGTACTCACCAGTATAAAAACTATGGAATCGACTTTATGGCGTTGGTAATTAAATAGTTAGTGATTATCTTGTTCTAGTCGTTCCCCGGAACAAGATACTTTACTTCGGTCGAGACCCAAAGCAAAGTTGTATTAGTCGTGTTTATTCTAGTCGGTACCCAGAATAAATATCTTTATCTCAGTCGAGACCAAAGATAAAGGTTTGAGATTAGTGAGTGTTATTCTAGTCGCTACCCGGAATAACTATCTTTATCTCAGTCGAGACCCAAGATAAAGGTTTGAGTTAGTCTATGTTATTCTAGTCGCTACCCAGAATAACTATCTTTATCTCAGTCGGTACCCAAGATAAAGTTGTTGAGTTAGTAAAATTTATTCCAGTCGAGACCCAGAATAAATATCTTTATCTCAGTCGTTACCCAAGATAAAGTTATTAGGTTAGTAAATTTTATTCCAGTCGAGACCCAGAATAAATATCTTTATCTCAGTCGGTACCCAAGATAAAGTTGTTATTAGTAAGATTTATCCCAGTCGAGACCCAGAATAAATATCTTTATCTCAGTCGCTACCCAAGATAAAGTTATTAGGTTAGTAAATTTTATTCCAGTCGAGACCCAGAATAAATATCTTTATCTCAGTCGGTACCCAAGATAAAGTTGTTATTAGTAAGATTTATTCCAGTCGAGACCCAGAATAAATATCTTTATCTCAGTCGCTACCCAAGATAAAGTTATTAGGTTAGTAAATTTTATTCCAGTCGAGACCCAGAATAAATATCTTTATCTCAGTCGGTACCCAAGATAAAGTTATTATGTTAGTAGAATTTATTCCAGTCGAGACCCAGAATAAATATCTTTATCTCAGTCGTTACCCAAGATAAAGTTGTTATGTTAGTAGAATTTGATTACACTAGCCAAGTCGAATTCCAAAATGATGCGCACTCTATAGAAGCTGGATACTAAAAGAGGAAGATTTGAGTTAGCCTGCGACTTATATTGCCTTTGAATTGCGCACGGCACCAACAAATTATTTTACCTTGCGCACAGCAAGCAAAGTACATTGACCTTAGCAGCTGTGCATAGGTAGCAACAGAAAAGTCCGTTGACCTAAACGGCTTTGCGTGGGTTAGACGAGTACATTGACCCTAGCAGCTGTGTTTAGCAAGTACAACGTATGATTACATAACGATGCGAAATATTATACCACATGTATATACATATATAATATGGCCATTCCTAAATTATTTTCAAGTACAAATAAAAAGAGATTACTCTTTTGGACTTTTTACCGGGTTTTTCATTTGTTTTTCTAATCACCCAATTTCGCTATTTGGGACCTGTTGATGAGTCAAACCAAGACTTGAAACTTGTCACCAAAAATTAATGGGTTGTGTGATGAAATAACAAATTAGAACATTTTTTAGCTTTTTCAAGTACAGGAAAGGTTTATGTTTTTTAGTCTAAATTATTATGTTCTTAAATAAAATATATTTTTGTGTTGATTCCATTAAATGATGTGGAACGAGTCTTCATTTAGAAGTGTGGATTCTGTCGCACTTTGATGTTGGCTGCTCTGCGGTATTACTGCATTGCCGACTCCTTGATTTCTTGAGTGGGGAACATGACATCTGACGTTTATTTAATGTTTGTGTTGTTGTCGCTGATGGCTAATGGTAGTTTGACCTGGGAAAATTATCTTTTATTAGGTACGTGTCATGAGTTCTAATAATTTAAATTGGGATCCTTTGTGGTTCTTTTGACCTGTTTCTTTTCAGTATAAGTCTGAGAAGAATCAAGTGACAAACCTTGACACCTCGTAGTGGGAGTTCGAGCTTCAACACACAGCTTACCTTGGTTTCATCAGCTCACTACACACGGAAACTCGCGACGGCGAAAACACGATACGAAAATTGTAAATATCGCGGAACTGTCAGAATTTAACATATCGCACATGAATTCGGGGTATTTTTTACGAGGAACCCGATTAAAAAAGTATTATTAAAGAAGTGTTAAAAAATCTTAACAAAAAAATATTTTAAATTTTTTGATTTCTCTTATAACTAAGTGTAGAAAAGAAGTAGCGAGGGGAAGCGAGATGGAAAAAAATTACTTCCACATCGAATTCTCTCAACATGAACCACAAGAATTTAATTGCACCGTGTTATAGCACAACTTAGATGGCATTGCAGACCCTATATAAGACCGAGCATTTGCATGAATCACTCTCTTAAAATTGTCCAGTTCAAGCAGTCAAGTCGTGATATAGGTAAAGTGCAATTTTGTTTCTGGTTAATTTTTTTACTTTGTTCAAATCGTGCAAATCGGTTTACGCTCAAATTGTACATAGATAAAATTTAGTGACATTATTGTGGTCACGTGTTCTTTTATCAATAAAGTTAATCAATTTTAATTTTTTATATTTAATAACATTTTTTTGGTAACAACTTAATAATATATTAAAGTGCCTTGTACATGATCAATTCAAGACGGTTATTCCTATACTTCCCAAATCGGGTTAGCTGGAATATACCTGCGAATTATTCTTTGTTTGCTTGAAATTTGTATTTTAAATAGCATTAAGATTATAAGTTTGAAGAATTTCTAGATTTACTGTAGATAAGTGCTTTGCTGCGAATTAGAATGCTTGAGCCAACCTGCATATGAATCTTTTTATTAAATCGAAATGTAAATCTCTTTATGCTCGTTCTGATTTTAATATACCGCTACAGTAACATAATCCACCAATGAAAACATCATCACATGTGGCTTGTGAACGGTTTTACAGTAACCGTTCCGTTCACGTGCTGAAATTACAGGGGATTTATATCAGCTCATTATAGAAGTGCATGGTATAACCTTTCCATACATAGTGTTTTTTCCATAGTTCCTAAACTACTAAAGTATGTGATGAACCTACAGGAACCAGATTACCTAGTGCAACATTTCTGGAACATTTTTTGGTGGTTCCGTCCAGGAATCATAAATTACGTAAACATTTTTTGGTGGTTCTATCCAGGAACCAAGCGACTTGCATAACATATTTTGCTGGTTCCATCCAGGAATCATATATTACGTACACCAATATAGAATTAATCGTCTATAATGAATTGAATAATATTCTTGTTACTCGGATTACTCTCCGAATCAAATGAACTCTGAGCCAAGAATGAGTTTCTCCCGCGGCTCGTCGTCTTTCTATAGCCGTTGCATCCAGTTATGAGTTTTTGCCTCATGGTGTTGCCCTAGCAGCGTTTGATATAATGTCTGAACGTATCACCTACAGCTGGCTGGCCTAATATCATTATATGGCATAGCAAATATAAATATACCAAGGGATTTATAGTTCAGGTACATTTGCGAAATTTTTGACCTTATGTTGTTTCTAATAATTTATTAATTATATTTTAGATGAATGAGTCATGGTAAACATTGCCTCCAAAATTCGTGTTGTAATGTATTTAGCGTTGAGGTGCATTATTCAAGCGGATTTATTAGTTTCCAGGTAAAAACGCAGCTAATGGAGATGACAAAAAATCATGTCACAGATGCAGGATTAGATCGGTATCCTTATATTTTGACATTCTTGGAAGAATGACTCTCTGTTTTTGTTTCTATTTGTTTTAGGCGGGAACGAGTGAACAATGGTGGAATAGGGTTCTGTATATATGAGGACTGAAGATTTGTGGATATGTCTTGCAGTGGGAAATTCATCGAGGGATCATAGGTATGAAGGTGGACTGAACATCTATATCCCTAATGCGTCTTTAATGTTGGTGAAGGACAATGGAAAAGCCCCTTCA
This sequence comes from Dioctria rufipes, assembly GCA_963924295.1. Taxonomy (NCBI): domain Eukaryota; kingdom Metazoa; phylum Arthropoda; class Insecta; order Diptera; family Asilidae; genus Dioctria; species Dioctria rufipes. The sequence continues at coordinate 96,980,817 of OZ002740.1, read as the reverse complement.
ATGTACCAGTCGACTCATCCTAATGGGCTGGGGACTAAGCCTACATCAGTGTAAAGGCACTTTCACATCAAAAACAAGAACAAAAAAATGTAAACCGAAAAACTCAATTTATTCCACTTTAAAACAAAATTTTTGTTCCAATGATTAATACAATCCAAGGAAATAGGATAAACTAAGAATTTTACTGAGAAAATAGTTATATTTATTTCAGATTTTGAAGAAAAACACAACTTTTATGTTTTATCGGCCGAAAAACTTTTTCGGCGGAAAGATTCGGCCGATAAAACATAAAAGTTGTGTTTATCTTAAAAATCTGAAATACATATACTATTTTATTAGTAAAACTATTAGCTTATCCTATTTCCCATGATTTTATTAATCATTGGAGCAAAAATCTTGTTTCAAAGTGGAATGAATTGAGTTTTTCGGTTTACATTTTTTCGATTCTTGTGTTTGATGTGGAAGTGCCTTAAGGCACGCAACTAACCTCATTACAATATCAATTTTTTATAGAGTATGCTCATCAGAAATAGCAAGAAATAGCATTATTGGTTTATAATTAGTATTTATATAAAACAGAATTAAGTAATTTAAAATGCGCAAATCCAAGTAGGTAACTATAAAAATAACATTCGCGAGATCTTTTCATTTAACGTATTGTTAATAAATCCCTAAAACGGTTAAAGGTGGCGATTATTAAAGCATGTATAAAAGAACGAGTATATTGGAATGCCACTCATATGCAGGAAAACACCTCCTATCCAGTAGCGAACCAACTGAGCATTATCCAGCTTTATTGCCAAATTCCGGATTAGGCCTAAAAATTAAATTAAAAAAATAGAAGATTAGAGCAATGTGTTAGGTTAGATTTTTAATTAAAAAATTAGAAGATTAGAACAATGTTTTAGGTTAATTAAAATGTTAAGTTTGAAATTTATATAAAATTTATTTGAAAGGGTAATGTGAACTTTACATAATTAAAACACCGAAATTCGGAGCAATATGTCATAAGAAACAACGAGCCCATTGGAAAAATGCGATTTCCGGCATCTCCCAAGAAACAGTCTTCTAAAAAAAAGTTTCTGTTAATGAACATCTTGCTCTCGTTTTTCCTTGAAGTATCCGAGTATAAAGGCGAAAAACTTGGTTCCAAGCGAATTTATTTTTGATAAAATAAGGCAGTAGTGAATTTATTCGAAGTGGTCTGTTTTAATTAATCGATAGCCGTACGATTCCTTTTGTTAGGCAAAAGTAATTTTCTTATAGGACAAAACAAAAGTCGAAGGTTTGAAAGTTTTGGAGCTTTTCCTGGCAAGGGCGGTGAGTGCGTAAATTTATATACACATACAGTGATATCTACTTAAGTGAAGAAATTTTTAATTCTGTGAGTTTATTACAAAAGTCATAAGTCCTCCTAGAAGCCGCCATTCCTTTACATAGGTGGGAAAAGGGCAGTGGAATAAAGAAAACAGAGAGGAATCGAATTCCAAAATAAAAAAGGAAATAGAACCAACAAATATCTCTAGGGCTCTTGTTTATTTATTTATTTTTACGCAGAATTTTTCATGTCATATATTCAATTATTTTATTGACACCAAAAGGGCAGAAAAAAAAGAGAAAAGAATCGTATTCCCAAAATAAAAAGGAAATATCCACAACAAATAATTGTTGGGCTCTTGTTTATTTATTTATTTCAACCTTGAATTTTTTGGGTCATATTATTTATTTTCTTGACAACAAAATAAAAAGCTTTCTTTTGGTTCGCCAGTCCCAAAGCTCTCTCCAAGGTGAAATTGGATCTCCCCTCCTGAGCACGAAAAGCTTTTGGACAACAAATATTTAAAAGACAAGCACCCACACTAATAAAACTATAAAACAAGAAAGTTTTTTTCTCTTTTACTTACCATTAAAACAGAGCCGCCATCCTGTATGGCTCGTCGATCGCTGCTGGGAAATTTCATTACGCTGAGTTGTCCGCTTGGCCACAAAACACCGAACGAGAAGTCATAAAAAATAAACAACACCTCCCGGCCCGGTGCCCCGTAGTCTTACGTCGCATTCACTCATTTCCTTCAATTGTTGCAGGATCACACTAACTATATAGCCACTTCACTGCACTTAGGAATATCCCTACACTGCACAATTTCGCGGAACAATAAAAATAAAATAAGCAACAAGAGACACGCGACACCAAACCGTTCCTATTGTATCCGTCAACTCCACCATTGAGTTTTTTTTTGCGCGCTCAGCTAAAAACTACTAGTCAGCCACAATACAAACTGCACGGTATTGTTTTTAACGAGATTCCATTCAGTCTAAGTTACTTTATCCGCTGACAACCCGAACAATGAACACACAATGTTCTTACTCAAGTGAGTGCAAGGTGTTGAAAACGCTCCTCCTCCGATCGCTAGCCACAAGCAGCAGCCACTGGCACCCGAATCATCTACTTGAGAAGTCCAGCTGATCGTGGGGAACTAGCATTCTAACCCATTGACCTACTTTCGTACTGTGGTCAATTGATTTTGTTTGGTAAATGCATGCCCTACTGGAAGCTGATCGTAATAAGCAAAGTGTCCCTCTCGGCTTTATAAATATCTGGTATATACACTAGGCAATCAACCTTGGCATTTTGCAATAGCGGGAAACTTGGTAACAGTATGTTAAATAAAAAAAAAAATAGGGAAATAAAAAACAAGTAGAAAAGAAATACTAAATGAACTGCTACTTTAATATACATATGTAAACTGTGTTTTATATATCATTCTGAAGATTTTACAATAGCCCCTCACTGAATGAATCTTCTGTCTAAGCACGAAGGTCGGGTGAATTTCGAATTTAAAATTACCAATTTGAAGGTGCGATGTCAAGCCACATATAGAGGCAAGACATATATGAAAACAAAGTGATCTAAAACCTCGTGAACCAAATGAGACATATTTTTGAATCTGAAAAGTTTGAAAATATAACGACTTGAGTGCAATTTGTGAGCTTTCGCCAAGGCACTCAGTCGAGGTTTCAATAAGCCGCATCTCCGTGTAGCAATTTCGGTATTTCCAGGTTTATGGAAACGCTAAGAACAATGAATCTTTCATTAAAAACTTAAAGGTTCTTATTATGATTTATGGAGTGAAAAGAGAAATCGCTTTTGAAAATCTGAATACGTTTAAATTTACTAGAAGTCAATCGCAGAAAGTTATCTCATCCCTCTCCGATATTTTAGAAAAATTATGATTGATATTGCTGATATGTATATAAGTATAAAAGAGTACTATGAGAAACCCCAAAATTTATTATGGTGTGAAACTTATATTTTCCAATTAGGCCATGAGCCGTAATATCCATTATGAAATCCAAGCGCTGGATTCCCACTCCTCAGAAAATAGCTCGATGCAACACAACAAGGTGGAAAACATAAGCCGCACCTATAAGAACTAATAAAAAAAGCAAAAGTGTCATATATCGTGAAACAAATGAGTACCTTTCATATGAAACACTGAACCTCAATTGACCTACATATCAGAGAAGAGAGATGCGTGCTAGATAACAGACGTGTTACAGATATAATTACGTAGAAGAACAGTCTGCTCTACAGGAGTGTCAAGCGCGAATCACTGTTCTATTTGCTCAATACTAAAGGTTTTAGTGATAAGTTAAAGCTCATTTAAAGTACTTTCTTTCTAAATTAACTGTAAGATTGCTATTCCTGTTGTACGGCACCTGCACTGCTGGATGTAAGCTGGACTTTTACTTGTGCATAATTGGGACGAGGGGAAGGAACGAAAAGATACCATCTACATCAACTACAAATTGTGAACAGAGTATATCTATTGATATGCGCAAGACCGGTAAGTGCCATTTGGATAGTCCGGGCTCTGCAGTTGTATCAGACACTGCTATTGAAAAATTGGTTGGAACAATAGAGAAATGTTTGTTCGATAAATAGAATACTCTGATCAATCAGCTGGAGGCACGTATCTCTTCAAAAATCGATGGTGCCATCGCTGCCCTAAACGACAGAATGGTGACTTGGGAATAATCTATTAATGAGCTACAGGATACCACTAACATTTTACGAGAACATGCCGATGATCAATACCGGGTACAGCAATTTAGCGATGTCATAGTTCGTGGCATACCACACCAACCTAAGGATAACGTACTTAGTGTTATCAGTAACATTTCTGCAGTGATTGGACATGTTTTCTCTCCTTATACAGATGCTTCTCGCCTAAAAGCGAAATTATCTTCGCCGCAGCTGACGCAGCCCGGAGCTCCGATCGTCGTATCTTGCCATTCATAGCATAGCTAAAAGCTTTTCTGTCTGAATGGCTTCTCCTCAGAAACATATGTGTTTATCAGCGATAGTCTATCCCCGCATTATTCCTTTCTCCTGCAGGAGGATATAAAACTCCGCAAATTTGGAAAAAAAGTCAGCACGTAGGAGAAATTGCTGCAGCCAAGAAGATCGGGAGCTGAAAGTAATTAACCTGGGGAAACAACACAATAGGTCTGTCTGTTTACTTTTGAGTAAAAATCTTTCTGTAATAATCAAGTAAAAACTTTTATGTGGTAGAGGGGATAAATCAAGAAAAGTTACCAGACACTTTTCGAGTAAATTTTGTTTAGCTTGTCATGTGTCAAAAATTTGGCTGCTACCTTTCCGTCTAAAACAGAAAACAATTAATTAATTTGAAATACGTTTTAAAAAACCCACCCTCTTTAATATTTTTTTTTTTTAATTTCGACTCTTTAGATTATCATTTTACATTCTTTCGATAACCCAACAAACGGCTTAACCTCAAATTTAATACTTTTGACAGTCAGCTGATTGCATATCAAAGTTACACATCCTCTTGATCATGAGTAAAAATGTGCAACTTTGTGCAAAAGGGGAAACGTATAAGTTTACTCGATTTTTACTAGTTAAAAGTAAACAGACGGTTTGTGAGTAAAAATGCGTAAAAGTTTTTACACCGAGTAAAAACTTTCGAGTAAACAGACAGACCTAATTCAACGAGTGTCGAAGCCCACTTATTTATGCTGACGACTCACTACTGAAATGATTCAAAGCTGAATGATTCTAATTTTGAATTTATTGAATTAATTACAAATTTAGATTTCAAGTACATTATTACTAGTTTTGAATTTCTGAACTACCTACCTTAATTTCTAGCATCACATCATTATATCTTAAGTGGTTCCTGCTGTATGCTTGATAATGCATAGCTCCTCATGTCAGGATAAGGTGAGAGCACTACTCGGAATTTCATGTAATTGATCTGTAGGTCTGAATGTCTGTACAATAAACGCCCGAAGCATTAGAAATAAAATTGATGAGTTCCGTTAAATGTTCTCTGACTTAAAAGTTCATTTTATTCTGGTATGTGAGACACGGTTGAACGACGTAATCCCTTCATCACTAATATCTATTCCAGGCTACCACTTGCTCCGTAATGGCTACAAAGGTCGAACTGGTGGTGGGGTTTTTTTGAAGGTTAAGGTGATTGCATCTTCTCAGGGACACCCAATTCAGTTCAGTAGCGTTGAGATAGGTACTAGCAATGAAAAGTGCACGGTGGCGTCGATATACTGTCCTCCTAATAACTTTGATTGTACTAATTCTTCTGAGTTTGAGAATGCGATGTCACATACAGGGCAACGTTATGAGAACGTCATTTTGGGAGGTGATTTCAATGTCAATTTGGGCCGGCATGATATTATAGTCAAACAATTTTCTCATCTTCTACTCTGCATGCCTGCATATATTGAACTCAATTCCTACGTATTTTAGTGCCATCAATCATTCAATTCTCGATTTCCTTCTCGTAGCCGACTGTGTCAAGGTTTTCTCGCATGACCAAATTGATCCACCTAGCACTTTGGACCATGATATTTTATTTATGGGGTATGAATTCTTTCTAGATCCGCGTCTCCATTATTACTTTTATTCCTACCGCGATTAGAATAACATCGACGCTCTAATTGATGAATGTACTTCCTTGTGTTGGGACGCAATATTTGATTCTGTCTCAGTAAACCACCAAGTGTCTACATTTAACTTACTAGTGGCATTCCGTGGTCTGATGAAATCGAATATGTCTACATACAGCCATATTAGGTTATCTTTGGCCTACAAATCAAATGATACTTTGAACTAATATATAAAATAATAAGTCAAAAAGTTCAAATAATAAAATATTAACAAAAAATAATAATAAAATTCAACAGCACGCAAGGGAATAAAAAAGATGCCGAGATTCTGTCGCGTTAATATGTAAAAATCAAATAACTGTATTTATTTCTATTTTTACACAAAGCTAACGGTAAATAGGTGTCACTGCATCCTATATAGGAATTTTGCCGGAATTCAGAATAAACCTGCCGGTATGGGAAAATCTGGAAAAGAATATTTTAATGAGAATAGACTTTTCAGTGACAGTTTAACTAATCCGCCTTTTAGTTAAATCACTGTTCAAAAGCGCAGAAATTTTTGTGTAGGTTCAAATTCGTCCAAAGATTTCCTTGACTGAGTCAGATTCAAAACCCTCTGATCGGTCTCGGAACACTGCTAGAAATGAAATAATTTTCAGTTCGAGCCCCGCCTTACTTATACTCTGGAAATGTACAGAGTAAATGGGGCTCAGAAAAAACGTGGGTGGCGTTACATGTGTTGTGCTTCAGCTCTGCGGATTACAGCTGAGAAGAGAGTGAGAACTTTGATATAGGTAGCTGTTTTGTCAGCATGAATTCTTGAGTAAGTTTTCCTTTTTACTGTCTATATTTGTAGTTATTTATATTTAGATTTGCGATTTTCAGATAATAAACAACTTGAAGTATTTATAGGCAGCGTGGGAGTAGAATTCTAGGCGTTTAAGAAAGATTATTTTTATGATAAACTTGTTGTAATTTTGATTTGTTTACTTTTTAGTAATCAAATGGTTCCTTGTTTTTAGGTTTTTTCTGTTTTGCTAGAAAAAGAAAGGAATCCCTAAATGATTTTTATCCCTCTAGGATTCAAATTCCCTTTGGCAAAAAGACGTCATAATAGATTTCTACGTGGGATAAAATAAAATGATTTTGACGTGGGACACTACAACGAAGAGGTTTGTTTAAGTGTTGTTTATTCAGGTTGTAAATTTTTGTATGTTCTACTGCTGAACATAAGCTTTATCATTCCATAGCAAAAGTGTGACATGGCAATCACCAATATTTTTGAAATTTTACGTGCTTGGAGGGCTTGTGAAAATAAGAATACGAATTAAAAAGTTTTGTTTTACATTGCGTATTTCGCGAGTTGTGGCATTTTCAAAACTTCGCAAAAATGCTGTCCTGATCTTCTTTAAAAATTCATATATATTTGTTTATTTATGCAAGAGCAATGAAATATGACTCATCTGAAAGATAGGCTTTCCAGCTATATGTATAAAGAAAACGGAATCTTGAAAACATACCCGGGAAGGGACATCAAGGATAAAGGTTTTATTCTTTATCCTTGAATATCCTGGAAGACGTACTAGATTTTGTTCATTTTTAGGGTTCCGTACGCAAAGGGTAAAAACTACTATGGCTCCGATTTCTGTCTATCCGCCTTCTGTCTGTTTGTCACCGTGGTGTATCTCATGAACCGTAATAGGCAGATAGTTGAAATTTTCACAGACTGTGTATTTCAATTGTCGTTATAACAATAAATAATAAAAATAAAATAAAATTAAAAATAAAGGGGGCCCCCATACAAGAAACGTGATTTTTTCGGCATTTTTTCCTCGTTTTATTCTCAATCATTATAAAATACTAAAATGTAATAAAACTTATACGGGGGATCTCAACGGGAGGAAAAAGTAAAAAATCAGGAAAGTTTCACAAAAATATATCTATAACCACCTACAAATAAAAAAAAAATTGTGCCTATACAAGGTGTCCCGTATGTGGTCTTGCATCTGAAGGTTATGGATAGGCCGTGCTTAGAAAAGTAAAAGATTTTACGGGGAATCCTTACGGTTTCCGAGATATCGGGATTAAAATATATTTGTGTACAATTCAATATATCACCCCGGAACTTCTTAACATTGCAGCCTATGGTGATGATTTAAAACTTCGTAGATTGATAATCGTTGGACCTCTCCAGTGGTGTTCAAATTGTACCCCTCCTCTTCTCCGTTTTGAAGTTATGATTCAACAAATTTAAAATGTTGGTTTTTCAACTTGGTTTTTTCACTACTATATTTATCAAAAAACACGTCTTCAACACCATTTTTCCATAGGGGATTTAAGAAGCCCAAAGCTTCCCTTTAAAATGATGTATCACACTCTTTACCAAAAATGTAACAATTTCTACGTTTTTTGTCCTCATTTTAAAAATATCCACTGACTGGCTCAAAAAGCTTATTTCCAAAACATAATTGCCTACTTTCTACCATTTATTGAATATCTTCGCTGGGTATGCTTATGAAAAATTACAGAAAACGCAGAAAGAATTTCATTTTCAGTACAAAGTGTGATAGGTCGTTTTAGTGAAAGGCTCGAGTATGCGCTGCTAAAGCTGGATAGCTGGGCCAATAATAGTGGATTGAGGGTACACTTCACGATGACAATGAGGCGGGTGCAAGGTTTTGTGGCGAAGTGCACGCCCGTTGTCAGATTTACCTACATCCGTGTTGCCACGAACGTAGATAGGTGCTGCAACTGACAGCTCCCGTTGCAAAAATTCACCTTGGGGACATATGTGGATGGTCGCAAAGCTAACTGCCGCTAGCGATCTGCCGGCTTGGGGTGGTTCTTGCCACCCACGACCCCTCAGTGCTTGAAAAGCTGTGGAAAAAAAATAAAGAAAAAAATAAACGGACAACTGACTCGTCTTCACGAGGACTTCAGACGGACAACAAAAAGAAACCCTCTTACGTAGCCTCCACTGGTGCAACCTGTAAACCTGGAAAACCAAAGTTTATATTTAATATACTACCAGCGCTGCAGTGCTGGAATAAAAGAAGGTCAATGTCGTACAAATGTTTATCCACCCGGGGTAGATTCAACGCCGAGAAAGAGAACGTAGACTTCTGATGAAGATGACCCCCATCCACCCTGGCTAAGACGTCGCAGTCAGTGTGAGATTCTTAGCCCCATTCAAAGGAATGTGTGTGTGTTACGCTACCCTGCTGCCATCACGCCTCCACGCGTATTATTTAGGTCGTCATAATAGCTGAAATAACGAGCTTTTTCGGAGGAAATCACCCAAATCACTCGGTCTTTAACATCACAATCGCCTTACAAAGGCTGCACCAAACGTATACCTATATATAAATAACCAGGAAGTGAACAAAAGTAGGAAGACAGGAAGGAAAGTGGCCAGCTCGCAAATAACAAGACTTCGTCAACGTTATAATCACACTAATGTATAGATTTATTGCAGTTCCTTTCTCCTCTTCTTTGTTTTTTTGTTCATTGAACCCTTAACTATTATAAATAAAAAGATTACTCTTTTGGACTTTTTACCGGGTTAAACTTAATTTTGTTCAAGAAAGAATTTTTTTGGGGATTCTCTGGTACATAGCAAAAGCTAAAAAATGTTCTAATTTGTTATTTCATCACACAACCCATTAATTTTTGGTGACAAGTTTCAAGTCTTGGTTTGACTCATCAACAGGTCCCAAATAGGGAAATTGGGTGATTTGAAAAAACAAATGAAAAAATGAAAAAAGAAGAAAGAAATGAAAAGTTTAAGAAAAATAGAAAAAACAATTTTTTATATATTAAAAAAAAAAAAAATTAAAAAATTTTTAAATATACAGATTCATTCGAAGCTAATCGAACCTGTATTCGCCACGCAGTGGGCTGAAAAATAAAGAAAAAAAGGAAGAAGAAGAAGCGTTTCGTGTCAGCAGAAAACCTTACACTCATCGGTGCAGCTTGGTTTTCTGCCTGCTGCAGACGCTTGAAAATAGATCAAACTGATCTCTTCTCATATAAACTCAGAATAAATTCTGGGTTTGAATTATATGAGGAAAAAACACCCCTATACAAGCCCTGGAGGAAAAATAAATAAAAAGATTACTTTTTACCGGGTTAAACTTAATTTTGTTCAAGAAAGAATTTTTTGAGATATCGCCGGTATATAGCAAAAGCTAAAAATGTTCTAATTTGTTATTTCATCACACAACCCATTAATTTTTGGTGACAAGTTTCAAGTCTTAACTATTATATATATATTTTTCTCTACGTTATCTACTAGGCTACGCCCTACTAATCCTAATCCCCGCCGAGGCCAGGGAAAGTGAAATATAAAAAAAAACACTTAACCTCTACTAGCATAAGGCAATAAAGAAAAACAATCTGCCTATGTATGTACATATGTGGAAAAAACAAACAAAATTTCAGATTTTTTTTAACCAAACACAACAAAAAAAAAAAAAATTAATCGGCTTAACTAGACTTATAAGCTTCCTTATCGGTACATGGTTAGTGCCAACCTTTCTCCAGCGAAGCGCCATGAGTAAAATGGTCGTATCAATTTCTCTTCTCACGCAGCTCAAGTTTATCACCAAATATCTTCACACATTCATCCTCTTTTGTTTTGCACCTGGGTACACATACCCTTATCTCCTCAGCTGTTGACAGTAACGACGTGACCCTTTTTTTTCAACAAAAGGTATCACTATGGATATGTAAATACCCACATTATTTTTTTCTCTAATAACTTTAATTTAAATAGTGACAAAATTTACCTTCAGGAAGATGAAGAAAAGTTCTTAATTGTTCCAACAAAAGTTATCACTACGCGCATGTAAGTAATCACAGAATTCTCTTTCTTCGATAAATTTAATTTCAAACTGATATAATTTTTTTTTAGAAAGACGAAGAAAAGTTCTTAAGTATTCCAGAAAATTATCACTACGCACAGGTAAATCATCATAGAATTGTTCTCTTCAATAAATTTAATTTCAAGCTGACCTACATTCCTTTCAGAAACACGAAGAAAAGGACTTAATTGTTCCAGGAAATTATCACTACGCACAGGTAAGAAATCACAGAGTTCTTTTCTTTGATTTAATTTCAAACTGATCTAATTTTCTTTTTGAAAGACGAAGAAAAGTTCTCTTGTATTCCAGAAAATTATCACAACGCGCAGGTAATTACTCACAGAATTATTTTCTTCAATAAATTTAATTTTAAACTGACCTACTTTCTTTATAAGAATACGAAGAAATTGTTCCCGAAAAGTATCCCTACGCGCAGGTAACTACTCACAGAATTATTTTCTTCAATAAATTTCATTTCCAACTGATCTAGTTTCTTTACAGTAAGACGAAGTAATTGTTCCAGAAAAGGTATCACTACGCGCAGGCAATTTATCGCGATATTTCACGCGTCTCAATAAACACAAATTCCGTTGCGCTCTCTTGAGTACTAACAAAACAAGCAAACAAAATGTGCGCGCGATCGGTTTCATGAAAAAAACTCTTCCGACTCCCGACTTTATTCTACCATGTCTAGAACAAGTATAAAGGAGCGTTTACAATGACAGAGTAAAGTGGAGTGAGCTTTTACCAGAGTAACGTGCATGCACAATAGAGAGTGAGCTTCATTCGTATTTTCGAAATCATATGATGTGACAGATAATCATTTGTTTATATTTGAGTAGTGAATTGAAAAATATTGTGGTTGTTTCAAAATATTTTAATAAGTAGGTATATGCATAATAAAAATGGACGATTTAACGATTTCTGTGGTTGTTAATTATTATATGTGAATGAGTAGTGCATTTTTACAAGTCGCGGAAAATGCGAAAAGATACCGTATGAAGAGAATGTGGTGGGTTCGAGATATATTTAAAAGCAGACAACAGTTTGGCGATTCTTAACCCTTTGCACTCGTATGTCGCCGTACAGGCGACATTATGAGTTTTACCGTTGCACTCGTATGTCGCCATATAGGCGACATTAACGGTTTTGCTTATAATTCCTGAACCAAGAGTCGTAGAGAGTTCGTTGATGTTTCCAGTTAATAGCATCGTCCTCGGCTATAAATGGTAGGAATTTCAGGTTCCTGTGGGGGGAGGGAGCGGAGCAAGAGGGGAACAAAATTTCAAAAATTTGGCTTGAAATTCCCCACACATTGCAGAAAACGGGGACCCTTTTCCTCCCAAAGCAGACATCCGATTGGATTCATATTCAAAATGATTCTAGGGAATTACAGCACGGGACGTATAGGGTATTTTTTATTCCGATCTTGATGGAGGGGCAAAGTTCTGGGTGGGGAGCCTTTCTACAGGACTTTCGTTATAGCTCAGCCATTTGACCTCGCTGCATAGGGGTGTGGGTACTCAAACTTCTCCTTAGGATGAGCTCTATCAGTAATTGTACTATATTTTCCAAAATATACTAAATCAATCCCTCTCCTCCCTATTATGTTGCGAAAATTAATTTTCAACCACCAAAATATCTGTCTGAAAAATTCATTTCGAATTCCAACGAATTATCGATTAATCCAAATTGTGATGTTTTTTGGCTGTGACTAACATAGACTTTTATATATATATATTACCTATAAAAAAATTAAATATATAACAATTTTGCATGACCACTGTACGCCATTCTTATGACGCAGGACCTTCAAACTAAAATATATCTGATGAAATTTTCGAAAAGGATCCACATTTTCCCGACAAAATGGCAGAAGGACGATCCTTGAATTTTTAGTTAAGTATACTATCGCCATTTTGCGTTTCTTTCGGAAACAGTGAGAGTCCTTTTGGAATTTGAAAAAAAATTCAAATTCAATAAAAAAACCTAAGTTTGCTCAAAACAATACATATGCCTGCAGATCAGAAAATTTACTATTGTTGGCGTGGAAAGACAAACGAGTCGTCACTACACTTAGCAGCTGGGACGTTTCAGGTACTCAACCAATAAATAGAAGACTACGTGGAAGTAAAATGCAAGTAGTAGATAAGCCAATTGTAATTGTTAATTACAATAAATATATGGGAGGTATAGATCGAGCCGATTCCTATTCTGCATCATATTGTTTTCTGAGGAAATCATTGAAATGGTGGCGGAAATTATTTTTTTGGGGACTTGAATTATGTAGTGTAAATGCATATTTGCTATACAAAATAACTCAACATCGCCAAAATAAATGACCGATGACGCATTTGAAGTTTGTTCGGGAACTAGTCGATGGACTGACAGCAAACTACCGACAGGAATCCAAAATTCCTGGAAGACCATCAATGTCAGACAAAGAAGAGCGACTAAACGGCAAATTGCACATTTTGCATAAAAATGAGGGAAAGAAAAAGGACTGTTTAGTATGTTCTAATCGAAAAGTCAAAAGTGGGAGACATGAAACAAGATATATCTGCAGTACATGTACTCGAAAACCAGGATTACATATTGGGGAGTGTTTTGAACGATATCATACAATGCAAAACTATAAAACGTAAACTTCTATCAATTTTACTTGTTCAGTCTTCCACAGCTATTTTTTTTATGTATTTTATCGCTTTTGTAATACAAGATTGTCTTTTCATAAAATATGTCAATAAAAAATATACTGAAGCCTCATATTTTATGTAGTACAGCGTTATTTTAGTCTTTAGTATTCCTGTGTGTCCTATGTATTCCTTCCAATTTGGAAGTTATTTTATTTGTTTTTTTTAATATTTTGAAAAATCAAAATTTATATACACAATAGATATTGCCAGTCGGTTGTGCCAGGCTGATAAGTGGGGTAAGTTAGTTATTGTTAATGTATGATAGAAGGACCAGCTATCATATGAACGAAGAATGAAGAGAAACGGTGAAGAGGGAGTGGAGATAAGAAGAAAAGTGTGTCGACATGTCATGATATTGAATGGAATGTTTGGTATGTTTGGGGGGAGGATAATCCTACCGGTTTCGGAGATAACGGGACTTTAAGATATTTTGGTATGTTTGTAATATACGTAGAAGATTACACTCTCATGTCAATATTTATCTATATAAAATATAAGAGTGTACAACCTCATTTATAGGTAAATGTATGCAAGCAATCTGAACTTGTCACTTTAGTCTGTAAGTAGCCTTCTATGAATAAAGACTGGCATTTATAAAATATTCAAGTTGTCTCGATTATTTTGTTAATACATGGCGCAGTCGGTATAGTAATCGCTTATCACGTTATGTAGAATTAAATTAAAATTTGTGCATGGGAAAATCGTCAGAAATCACCAGATTAAAAGCTATACAAAAGGCAAATAGACCACGTGGAAGACCACGGAAATATATTACTACTGTTGTTAATGAGAATATGGATTACATCAAAAGGGTGGACGAGCTAAAATTAGATGGAAATTTAGCAGAAAACTGGCGAGTATTCCAACAAAATTTTCAAATTTTTTCCACTGCAATAGAGTTGGATAAAAAAGAAGAACCGGTGAAAGTAGCTATATTCCTGAATGCTATTGGTCCCGCTGCTATAAAGGTATTCAACACGTTACAGTTATCGGAAGCTGAAAAAAAGAAATACCAATCAGTCACAGAGGCATTTAAAAATTGTTGTGCTCCAAAAAAGAACGAAGTCTATGAAACCTTTGTTTTCTGGAATAGAAACCAAAAAGAAGGCGAAACATTTGATTCATTTTTGATGGATATTAAAAAGCTGGTGCGATCATGTGGTTATACGGAAGCAGAGAATCGAATGATAAGAGATCGCATTGTACTTGGTGTTCGAGATAAAAAACTGCAAGCACGCTTACTGGAAACTGACGGATTAACTACTGATAAAGCTATAGAAATGTCTAGAGCAGATGAGCTAGCACGCATACAGCAGGCAAATCTTCAACGAGGGAGCTCAGCACGAAATATATCATCAGAGGTATTAGCATTAGAGAATGTAAGTAAGGAGTCTTATAGAGGTAAACAATATTCAGTTAATAGCCAAAATAAAAACATAAAAACTAAAAATACTAATCGTAGGCAACATTTTACAAGTAATTTGTCAATTCCTAGAAGCAGCAATAAAATAATTAGTAGTAGGCAAGTAAATAAAATCGACTGCAAATTCTGTGGACAAACTCATAATTATGGCAGCTGTCCAGCGTATAGAAAACAATGTAAAAATTGCGGGAAATATAATCATTTCGCATTGGTCTGCAGAGCAAAAAATGTCAACACTGTTTATAAAGTAAGTGAAAGTGATTCTGATAATTTTGAAAATTTTTATATTGATGCCATAAATTGCGCAAAAGATAAATCTTGGTATGAACCAATCCGTATTGCCAATAAAATTTTGTTAATGAAATTGGATACAGGTGCGGAGGCAAATGTCTTACCAATGAATATATATCAACACATAAGAAATTACGTTCCATTACAAAAAACAAATCTTCGTTTAGTAGCATACGGCGGCAGTAAGTTAGATTCTATTGGGGAAGTTTACTTAGATTGTTGTGCGCGGAACAAAATTAGCACTCAAAAATTTATTATTGTTCGTGGGGATACAACGCCTATATTAGGGTTACAAGGTTGTGTTCAGTTAAAGTTAGTTAAACGATTAAACAATGTTCGCATCACTACTAAAGACAATTTAATTGACACATGGGAAAAGAACTTTGAAGGTGTAGGTTGCTTTCTGAGAGATTACAAAATTGAATTAAAAGCAAATACGGTTCCAGTAATTAAACCTTCACGAAGAATTCCTCTGTCTCTGCATGCTCCGCTCAGAAAAGAATTAGACAAGTTAGAAAAAGAAAAAATTATAGAAAAACTTAATGAGCCAAGTGATTGGGTGTCCAATTTAGTAGTAGTAGAGAAGCAAAATAAAAAACTAAGAATTTGCCTAGACCCACAAGAATTAAACAAATGCATTAAACAGGAAAATCATCCAATACCGTCTTTTGAAGAAATTATGCCAAAATTAGCAAATAAAAAATTCTTCAGTGTTCTAGATCTAAAGGATGGGTTTTTTCAAATAGCACTATCCAGCGAGTCTAGCAAATTATGTAGCTTCAATACGCCCTTCGGCTGCTACAAATTCACGAGACTTCCTTTCGGAATAAAAATTGCCCCTGAAGTATTTCAGAAATATAATGAGAAGAATTTTGAAGGTATTGATGGTATAGTTATCTATATAGATGATATCCTAATTGCAACAGAAACAGAAGATCAACATGATGTAATTCACATAGTATATTTTAACTTCAATTATCAATTATTATCTTACTATTCGAAAGCAATTACATTTTTGTAACCATTTATATGGTTCTTATTATGATCATATTTAAGTTAAAAAAAAAAGCTAAAAAAAATTAAACAACTAAATAATGGTTAAGCAATTTGCTAAACATTGATTCAAAAATAATTCTCAGTCGATTTTATTAAAAAAAAAAAATAATAATTATAATGAACAAATAACTTAAATATGATCATAATAAGAACCATATAAATGGTTACAAAAATGTAATTGCTTTCGAATAGTAAGATAATAATTGATAATTGAAGTTAAAATATACTATGTGAATTACATCTTTTTAGTTTATTAAAAAATGAAATAATGAAATATTGAAATAATAACATACTCGTACACATAGGTGTAGTATGGCTTACACAAGAATAAAATAAAAAATTATATATATATATATATGTAAGAATAACATAATGAATTGTTATGTTGCAAATAATAATAGAAAGGAAGAAAGTAGGAAATATCCTGTATAATAAATTATGGATAGAAAATTGGTTATGTAAAAAAAATGGGGAGATATAGATCACCCTGTAATTTCTGAACCTTACACCCTATGAATTCGTTAGATAGATAATCGTTTGGCCTTTCCAACAGTCTGCAATTTGTCCCCCTACTCTTCTCCGTTTTGAAGTTATGGCTCAACAAAGTCCAAATTTCGGAATTTTAACTGCTTTTTTTTTATTTAACTGCTATTTTTATCGAAAAACTCGTTATCAACACCAATTTTTCATACTGGATTTAAGAAGCCCAAAAGATTCCCTTTAAAATGACCTATTACACTCTTTACCCTAAATGTAACCCTTTCTGCGTTTATTACACTTTTTCTTAAGCATATCCAGCGAAAAAGTTCAATTAGTGCCAGAAAGTTGGAAATGAGCTTTTTCAGCTTTTTTTTTTCAGGTTTCGAGAGAATAATTGAGGTGGGAGAGAAAGATAACTTGAGATGGGAGAGAAAGATAACCGGAGGTGGGAGAGAAAGATAACTGGAGGTGGGAGAGAAAGGATTAGTTGCGAGAGAAAGATAGGATGAAGATGGAAAGAAAATATTATAGGGAAGACGCAGGGGAGGCAGGTAGAAAATTGAGAGCGTATCAAAAAGGCGTAGCCCTTATCAGCATATCAGGGCGCTCTATCCACGAACCGACTGTTCGAAGATAGAAATTACAAAATTTTTAATTGAAATATTACGGGGCAACATTTTGTTGGTATCTATGGGAAAAGGATGGAATATTTTGAGACTGCATTTCCGTTTTTCCGTACTAACTTCTTTTAGTGAATCTAAGCTGTAATAACAAAAAGCCTTTTGCGTGGGGCTCACCCCCCCCCCCGGTATGTAGATCTCCTAGATTTTTTTCGGGAGGGGAGGGGAAATATGCTCAAAAAATCAGACAAAAATCACAATAAATGTACTTATCAAGACCTTTCCAATGAGTGCATATTTTGCATATTCGTAATGCACTCGCCGAGACCTTTCCAAAAAGTACCCACATGGCCGGGTGGGGGAGAAAGTAAATATCTTAATTTTTTTGCAGGCCTACCCCTTGAAAAATGATAAAATTCACAAATTTTCGCGGGAGTTGTTGCAGTTAAATGCCAGTCAAATTTGAAAGAAAGGCCCCAATCCATCCAAACAAATTGCCAGCGATAGAAGAGATAATCTGGAATTGAAAAATCCCCCTTTTTTTCGAAAAATCGCAAGTTTAGTACTTCGAAATTTCGAAATTCGAAAATTGAAGAACGCCAAAAGATGGCCACCATAAATATGTACCATGTATTAAAATTTCATCGAAATCGGTGTAAAATTATGGGAGTTCTGAGCATATCCAATTTTAGGTACATAACCACCCCTTTGGTAAAAATAAAAAAAAAATCCATCAGCCAATAGTGTTTCGAAAGGTCTATTAGCGTTTTATGTTTCATATCGAACAATTGTAATTTGAGGAAAATACAGATATGTCAAAAATTGGGTGGGATTCCACCCCCCACCATAAAACTACCCCCCCTTGGAAAAAAAATTTCTTCTACGAATTATAAACGTTAATTAGACGAAGCGAATAAAAAAAACCGCTTCCCGATCCGAGATAACCCTACCAAGTTATGGCCATTCGCAAATTAGAAAATCTAGTACTACACTTTGAATAGAAAACGATGTAGTACTAAAAAAAATAAGTATGTACATCGAAAGACCTTAGCGTCTCGATTACGCTCACGTTTTTTGAAAAAAATTGAGCGTAAACTGCGCCCCCTGCTGGAGGTCAAAGTTTGTTCTAGTACATTTTGAAAATTCTAGTACACCATCGGAAAGCAAATTTTTTGGTAAGAAGTTTGAGTACCAACACTCCTATACTCCCAGAACAAATAGTTGAGTTATAATCGACAGAAAATTTACCGCCTAATTCCCCCCCCCCCCCCTACCCACCGGGCGGAATAAAAAGTAGCCTATACCATGCAGGGCTGAATTATCTAATAGGAAAATAATACCAGAACAAAATCGCCCGGTATTTTTTTTTATCGAACATGAAAAAAAATTCCGAGTAGACTGGTAGCCTTCTCAAATATAAATACGAGTGCAAAGGGTTAATATGTAGTCAATGAAATGATGTTGAATTATCATTTACAATTATACTAGAATGAGTTTTGAACAGTTTCAAAAATTATTAAACACGGTTGGGCAAAGAATAACCAAACATTCAATAAGACGACCACTTTGTGCAAAGGATAGATTGTTAATAACACTAAGGTAAGTCGGGCCTTTTCTTTTTAATAATACTCTGAATATATTGAAACTTTTTTTTTATAATTAATTATAGTAGCTTATCATATGCATTTAGAGTTTTCAAGTCCGTTATTCACAATATCATCAAGGAAACAACGGAACAAATGTGGGCAACTCTTCTCGAAGAATATATAGGAGCACCAGATAAAAATAAATTAAAAGAAGAAGATAAATATGAGCACACCATAAAAATAAATTAAAAGAAATTTCCGAGAATTTTTTTAACAATTGTGTGATGTCCCACTGTATCGGTGCAATTGATGGTAAGCATTGTACTATTCAAGCACGACCTTCAAGTGGGAGCCTATTTTAAATTGTGCTAATGGCCGTTTGCGATGCTGATTGTAATTTTATTTACGCTAATGTTGGAGCATATGGTTCTGAATCAGACGGTATTTTATTTATTTTAAACAAATCTTTAAATAAATAAATGGTTGTATTTAGGTGGGGCGCTTCGAAAAGCTCGATTCGGTTAAGATTTACTGCCGAATAATTTAGATTTTCCCGATGACATTTATCTAACTAACCAATTCGTAAATTTTATGTACATATTACATTGTGGGAAACCTCTCAAAAGAAATCTTTTCAGGCCATATGGAGGCAGAAATATATCTACAGATAAGGAAGTGTTTAATAGGAATGTGACGTCAGCACAGCGTACTATTGAAAACTCATTCGGTATCATGGTGAGCAAATTCAGAATCTATCACACACCAATTATGGTACATCCTGAAGTAGCTAAATCGATAATAAAATCAACTATTGTTCTTCATAACTTTATTCAAAAAACAAGATCAGCTTCACTTACGGATGATCCTTTCTTCAGTTTGACCAATTCAAAAGATACCTCGATTTCTTTTGGAAACTTGAGTGACATCAGCACTCTAGGATCAAATCGTCCATCAAATGATGCACCTATTGGAGGAATGTTTTGAAAGCTTATTTGAATAATACTTCTCCTAGTAATTAAAACTTAAATTGTTTTATGTAACCGCAATGTGAAGTTTAAGATAAATTCAATCCTATATCATATTTCTACGTTTTCGGGTTTTTGTGACTTCAAAAATAAGAAAATTTAAATAAAACAACCAAAACTGGTAACCTATGTTTTTTTTTTTTTTAATAAATTAGTAACACAATTTTCTTTTCAGGAGTTATCTGAAAGAGTCTAATCTGTGCGCGTTTTGCACAATTTAGAATTTTTCGTTTGGAAATATTTTGTTGTTGTTGTTTTTATGGCGGCCTGTGGAATTTGTGCGTTTGTGGGGATCTGTCGTTCTGTTGCCTGAATAGACACAATTCTTTTCTTTTCAGGCAAATATGTGCCTTATGGAAAAGCTGCATAGGGCTGCGTTTTGAATATGTGGAAACTTTTGCCCCTTTTCAGCTATTTTAGGTCTTCGTATGGAAGGATAGCATAGGGCTACCTTCCAAAATTATGTGAAAACTTTGCCCCCTTTTCCAGGTTCCCAGGAAAACACAAAAAAATTAGAGAAAAAAGACAAATAAAATGGATAATAAAAGCAAATAAAATGTGGAGAAGGGAGTAGCGGGGGGGGGGCAGAACGCTACAGTTTCAGACTTCCAAGGCTGTGTGGAGAGGAGCTTACTCTCTCCAGCGAAGCAAAGTATTTGGGAATCGTCCTTGATTCCAAGCTGAGCTGGAAGGGTAATTTAGAAGAACACATAAAGAAGGCGAGTGTGGCCTTCCAAACATGCAAGATAAACTGGGGACTTAAACACAGGGTGGTACGTTGGATGTACGCAGCCATAGTTCGGCCCATCCTCTGCTGCTGTCTGGTGGACAGCACTGACGAGGAAATCTAACCTGGATATGCTGCGCGGAGAGCCGCTTGTATGGGAATAACTGGGTGACTGCACACCACGCCTTCAGAAGCACCGGGGGTCATGCTTGAATTATGGCCGCTGTACCTTTATTGTAGACGTTTGATGAAGAAGGGTTTTGGGTACTCCAATATACTCTAGACGATAGACTGTAGTGATTGCAGGGAAGAAACAGACTACCAAGTACCCATCTTGACCTTGTGGGGGGGGGGGGGTTGTCAATACAATGATGCCAACCTGGAGTGAATGAGAGGTTAAGGAGGTGGTCGTGATGGATCCAAGACTAGTGCGGGTACAGTGGCTGGAGTGTATTCTAGAAATATCCACTGGCACGAGTTTTATAGACCGCATGAAAAATGTAGTGCTTTTCAGGCAAATCTCACAGCGATTCACCAGGCGGCAATGTTGGTATCCAACATCTGCATATATACTTATAGTCAGGCAGCTATTAAGGCGCTAGATGCTGAGCTTGTACTATCAAAACTGTTGCAGCTGTCTTGAGGAATTGACTATAAGGCACAAGGTGGCCCTATGCTATTTACCTGACCATAAGGATATCTGTTGAGTTGGCTAGAAAGGGCTCCGAATTGGATAGCTCCGCAGTAGAAGCTTATATGAGGAAACCAATCGGAGCTGTAAAAGAAGAATATCAGAGGCGCCTATCAAAAGGCAAGCCTCCAGTGGACCAGTAGGGATACCTGACATACTGCGAGAAAATTGTGGCCTGCATATGATAGGAAAAGGACAAGTGACCTGCTTATTGGCAGCAGGACAAATACCAGGAAGCTAGTGGGGGTCATGACGGGTCACTCGGCCATAGGGAACCATGCTAGAAGCCTGGGTATAGCGGCGAACAATTTCTGCATGAGCTGTAAGGACTCGGAGCAAATAGAGCCTGTCCAACAATGTGCTTTGCGAGTGACCCGCTTTGATGAAAAAAAGAAGAAGGTTATTGGGTAGCTAATTCTTTTCAAGTCTGGGGGGGCTGCAAAGTGTAGAATTTAGATGTATCCTGAGTTCTCTGAGAGAAGCAAGATGGATCTAAGTTAAAAGTTTCAGGCAAATCCTGAGTTTCCTAAGGAAAGCAGGCTGGATCTGAGGCTTGGGGGTTACCCCATGGGGTCTAGGGGCACAATGGACCCATTAGAGCTCTAAGTGATGCAGGCTAGTCGTCTGGCGGCACGCCTCTTACCTTACCTAACCTAGGTCATTTTAAGTTGAAACTTTTGGGCTTCTTAATTCCCATATGAAAACTTGGTGTCAATGACGTGTTCTTTATAAATATGGGAGTTAAAAAATTAGAAATTTTAAATTTGTTGAACTATAACTTCAAAACGGCGTAGAGGAGGGAAGTAAAATGTGTACACCATTGGAGAAGTCAAACGATTATCAATCTACGAAACTTTAAATCATAACATAGGCTACAACATTAAGAAGAAACGGCGTGTTCTATTAAAACATACCCAAATATGTTTAAATCCCGTTATCTCGAAAACCGTACAGATTCCCCCCTCCATACATATTTTTGCTTGTCTAAGCCATCATATACAAGATATATAGGTGTATTTTTGTGTAACTTGTTCGATTTTTTACTCCTTACTCCCGTTGAGATCACCAGTTGAAATTTTAGCGGATAATATAATGTATAAAACACAAAAAATATGAACAAACTCGAAAGTATGTCTTCCGGGATATTCAAGGATAAAAGATAAAATCCTTATTCTTGATGTCCTCTTTCACGTATAATTTTAAGATTCTATTTTCCTTAGAAGAAGTGAAATCTTATCTTTCAAATGAGTTATTTTACGCTGTCCTAGTATAAGTTGAAAATATTTTTTAAAGAACACCACGACAGCATTTTTACGATATTTTGAAAATGGCACATAACTCGCGAGCGAAATACGCATTGTTGAAGAAAAATTTCTAATTCGTATTTTTATTTTCACAAACCCTCCAAGTATGTAAAATTTTAATAAAATTGGTGATGGTCATGTCACACCTGTTGCCTATTTGATATGGAATGGCCCTATTGTACGTGTATCCTTGGAAATGTAAGGAGCCAAGCTGTAAATTTCTAGAAGATTATTTTCCTGTATGGATAGTGGTTTGGGCTCTATAGCTTATATAAAATCAATGTTGTCATCTTTCCATAAGTATCAATATAGAACATTTTAAATAACGGATTCGCACGCACGCATATAGATTTTTCTTTCTGGCTCGGAGAATATTTTGGAGGGCTTTGAATATATCTTATCGTATTGTGTGTACGTCCCGTAGAAGCAATTTTTTAATTGCATCTCTTACTCCTGGAACAGAATGAATGTGGCCACCACGGTGGCAAACATCACGCACACTGACATATAATAAGAATGGACGCTGAATTGTAAACAATTTTGGGAACAGTACGGTTATATTAATTGGAATCACTCACTTATAACCTATGAGTAAGTAACTAAAGGAGAGGCCCGTTAATACCAATTTTTGTCCCAATCCTAAGGATGTGTAAGTTTATACGTACACTATAAGAAATGCGCATTGGAGGCGGATGAAGAAATATGTATGAAATGGACTTTCGCGCGGTTTTTGGAAAAATGAAGCAAAATTGTATCCCAGCAGCAGTATAGTGAGCGCGCGTAATATGAAACAACCTTTTGAGGTTCCCGGTTTCCCACTTAGCTGTCTTCGGTTGCCCAAAAACGTGTCTTAAAATTTCATTTTTGGTTAATCTATATCAAGAAAATATATTAAAAATTAGGTAATTTTATCGAAATTACAAGCATTTACCAATATTCTAACCCCCAGTTTATTACTAAAAACGAAAGAAATACAATGTTACTAAAATATCCACAAAGAAGAATAAAAATAGAGATTACTCTTTAAAGTTTTTTACCGGGGATTCTCCGGTATATAGCAAGAACTAAAAGCTTTTTTTGTTATTTCATCACGTAACTCATTTTATTTTTGGTGAGAAGTTTCAAGTCTTGGTTTTGACTCATCAACAGGTCCCAAATAGCGAAATTTAATTTTTTAGATTTTGCTATATACCGGAGAATCCAAATAAATTCCTTGTTGAACAAATACAAGTTTACCCCGGTAAAAAATCCTAAAGAGTGATCTCTATTTTTATTTCTTTCTCCTTGGTGTAATATATGAGTTTTTGCCTCATATAATTCGCACCCAGAATTTATTCTGAGGTTTTATGAGAGGAGATCAATTTGATATGTTACAAGCGTCTACAGCAGGCAGAAGACCATGCTGTATCGATGAGTGTAAGGTTTTCTGCTAACACGAAATGCTTCTTTTTCTTCTTCCTTTCTCTTTTTTCTTTCTTCAACCCACTGCGGGCGTACACAGGTTCGATTTGTTTCGAATAATAAATTTTATTTGTCTATTTTTCTAAACTTTTTGGTATTTTTTCATTTTTTCATTTCTTTTCTTTGTTCTATGTTTTCATTTGTTTTACAAGTCACTCAATTTCGCTATTTGGAACCTGTTGGTGAGTCAAACCCAACACTTGAAACTTGTCATACGTCTCCTGTTTCTTCATCAATTCCGAATAGCTTCAGGTCATGATCCTGAAACTGTGCCCATAACTGTTGGATGTACTTAACTCGACCTGTTATATAGGCTATCGTACTGTCTTTGCTCTGGACCTTGCGATGATTCGTTATAGCCCTTCTAGCCTATGAATCATTCGAGCTTGTGTTTTGGCAGACACATTTTGATAGCAAAATTCTCTATCACCACTAAAGTTGACTGTTTAACGTGTTTAAATTTAATTGGAATGCGAGTATTTTAGAATAAAGAAAGTGAATCATTATCGGTTGAACCCGAAAGGCTTTTAATCCGCCTCGAAGGACCATAAAATGTATCGGCAGTTGTACGATACACTTGCTCAGAAGGTTAGCTGTTGTGTCAATGGCTTTGATCGTCACTAACCTCCCGAATCAGGGATAGGGCTGATTCTTTTGTATAAAAAATTAATAAATGCCGATGTCCTTTCAAGTTCAATTTTATTTTTATTCAGTTTCAATTTTACATAAAAATAATAATAACTAGTTTTAAATGTCTAATTCAAATATAAAATGAAATAAATTCTCTTAATGAAGTTAAACAATCAAATCTTAAAACACTCAATTTATTAGAAATTCACTTTAGGATAAAACGTTATATACAAATTTTCATCCGTATCCGTAATTAATCGCAACACTATGTTCCAGTCCAGCGGCTGTGCAGAGTCCAACTCCAGATTGTATTGCACTTCACTAAAAAAAAATTTCTAACTGAAGGACCTCTGGTAAATCCCATTTGTCATTGGTTAAGCTAACTCTATGAGAGATTGGTAAATCCCAATATCTCAATTTCTGTAGTAATACCGCTTCCATGGGAGCCCACGTTCAAAAATATTCCACTGGATAGGTACCTATGCAATATAAAGAAAGAGAAAAAATATTAAAATTATGTACATACCAATTTAATATTATCACAAATTCCACCGCTATGGTAAAAACAATTTTTAACACCGTGGCAAATTCCACTGTTAAGAACTCTATGGTATGGCAAATTCCACTTCAACAAAAGTTTTGGCAAATTCCAAATTACTGTGGCAAATTCCACTTGTGGCACACTCCACTTAGATCGGCATAAACCTATCTGAGTTTGAGCATGCTCGTGATGCTAGTTTTATAATAGTTCCCCCACCATGCAAAATAATTCGACATTAAGCTTGGTGCCCTTGCGCCGAAATAAAACTTGCGGGCGTTAGCGGCATTATCGAATTTATATGATGCTCACGCCATCTGTGAGTCATATCTATCACGTTCGTGATCAGTTGAGTTGCACATCACCCAATTATTAATTCTGTTGAGCATTCGCTTATTTGGGTTGATTTCCAATTTCCAGTTTGTAGTTTTTATTTGTTTGTACCTTTAGTGTGCAGGTGAACGCTGCAACAAGGTGCAACAACTGAGCTTTCTCAAGAAAACTTGCACAAATTTGGATTTGCAGTACTTATTGTGTTACACCTGTCAGATAGAATCCCTTTCATATCACCAGGACATAAGTTATACTTCGATAACTTTTTTTCTACGTATCAACTAATGGAAGTACTGAAGAATCGAGAAATATATAGCATTGGCACTATGCGTGTCAATCCGCCATTTCCACCCGATGGTGAATTGAAGGCCAAAGGACGTGGTTCTTCAGCTGAACTTCGAAGTGCTGATGGAAATGAAATTATAACGAAATGGTATGATAATAAGCCAGTGCATATGGCATCGAATTATGTTGGCATTGGACATCAACAAATGGCAAAACGATGGTCAATAAATGGCCACTTAGAGGCCACTTAGAGTCATTATGCATTTCTTTGATTTAGCCATTTTATCATCTGGTATGATTTGCTCGATTTCAAGCAGGATTTATCTGCGTCCATAGTTTTGAACAATGTTCACGCATCCAGACGTCCAGGAAGTCCACTTAACGAGCTGGCAGTGCATCAAAGTGGTAGTGCAACAACACGAAACAGTATCTTGACCAAAGATGTACGTTACGACCAAATTCAACATTTTCCGCACTTTGCAAACGACAACAACAGCAGCCGGGGCAAATACGAAAATTTCTAGAGCAAAACATATGTGAAATGCGTAAAATGTAATCTTTATCTATGCATAACTCGTCAAAACAATTGTTTTATGTATTATCATAACAGAAAATTTTTTTTTTTATTTTCTTTGGAATTATATTTTTTTTTCTTAATTTTTATCTAATGAAGCATTATTTATGATTAAACAATATGATTTATATAAATTCCTAATATTGAACGTATTTAATCTCTTAATAACAAAGGTTTTTGTTTAGAAACCTCTCGAGTTACCTGTTCTAGATTTACAATCGTTGAGTCCCGATGTCCTCTCCAGAGGACACACTGTAATTTACAGGTGCAAATACGAACACGTACGAGATATGGTTTTGCTGGTTGATATTGACCAATATAGTTAAAAAAATCATAACAAAAATTATTCCGCGGCTAGCGGAAAGGGTAACCTCAGAGGAAAATGTTTTGTTTATGTGCGAAGAATATAGGTTGAATGTAAAATCCTAAAGTGGAAACACAACAGGGGTTGTTAAACAATATTTTGTCAAAAATTAATGATCCCAGTCAGAGTGACAAAGAAATAGGAAAGGGCGGGAAACATCCGACATATGCAAATATTTTAAAATCATCGGAACCAGTGGTATTAGTGAGGCCAAAGTCTAAGGAGGAGTGTAAATAATCAAAGAAAGATGTAAAGAATAACATTGGCCCATCAAATTTGAAAATAAGTGGTGTTTTTAACAAGAAAAATTGTGTAATAGCTATTGAATGTGAAAACACAGATACTATACACGAGATTTCAAAGATTACAAAAGAAAAACCTGATGACAAATATGTTATTGACATGCCCAAGCGCAGGAACCCAAGAGTCTTTATAGAGGGAATATCCGAAGAATTTAATGAAGAGCAAATTACTTCGAAAATAAAATTCCAAAATGACTTTTTAAGTCAGTATGAAAGTATTAAATTGATTGTTGTGCGAAACAGTAAAATTAAAAAAAGGAACTTTAAAGCAGTTATAGAACTAGAGGGAGAATACTTCAAAAAAGTTATAAGTGCGAAGAAGCTTAAAATTGGTTGGGATATACTATATGTCCAGTGTACTATGCATTGTGTATAAAGAGGTGTTACAACTGTAACGGTTATAATTATGTAGCAAGAGTCAAAATAAGAAAGCATGTTCTTACTGTGCTGAAGAGCATGATTTCAGAGAATGTAAAAGTAGTGTTCTGAAGTGCATTAATTGCACAACTGCAGTGAATAATTTTGGTGTAAATCTCAACGTTCATCATAGTGCAAGAAGTCATGAATGTCCAGTATATGAAAGAAAATTAAAGATGGAGAGATTATTTGTTGATTACTAAAGTGTACTTTGAAATGTATTTATTTAAATATCCAGGATTTGCTATCTAATATAAATCAACTACAGATTCTTTGTGAACTATACAAATTTGATATAATAGCATTGAGTAAAACCCATTTATCGATTGAATACTAGAATACGAAATTAATATAGAGGATTGTTTCTGTATAAGATGCGATTCGAAATCTAAGAGAACTGGTGGTATCGTTTTATATGATAAAGATAATATACAATATGAAATTAGGATTTGTATGCGAAATGAATTGGATTTATGTTGTATATTAGTAAAGATCTGGAAAGGAAGCAGCCACTATGCGGTTGGAGTATTGCATAGATCACCAAGTAGCAGTGTAAGTCAAATCTGTTCAATATTTAATGAATGGTGTGAAGAGTTCTTATGTAGAGAAATCACAAATATTATATGTGGAGATTTTAATATTGATTTACTGAAAAATAGTCTTAATGAAAATCGCATGAGAAATATAATACACGAACAAGGTTGCAAACAAATAGTTCAAGAACCTACCAGAATTACAGCAGTATCAAAGACACTGATTGATTATATTATTACTAACGATTCTCAGATAAAAGCCTATATTATGAATGAACTAAAGGTTAGTGACTATGAAACAATTCTGTTTAACTTGGAAGCCTGTAACCATGAATCGAACATTCAAAGCTCTACTTATATTAGGTATAATAAGGAGGAATTCGTTGGTGAACTCTGCCGATTAAATATGACACAAATTTATCAGGTAGTGATCTTACTGTTAAAGCCAGAGTATTATTGGAATCTATAGTAGAAAAACGCCATGTAGCAATTTCGTATTTAAAAGAATAACACAAGTTAAATGATGCATACAGAAAAATAAAAAATAAGTCTGACTATAATTATAAAACTGCAAGAATGTTATTGGATTGCATGGATGAACTTGGTGATTTATTTGTGAGTGTGATAAATGATGCGTTTGAGCATGGAATATTCGCAGACACATGAAAGGAGAATCTAATCATACCTGTTGAACAGGTGAAAGGAACTATACAGTGTGAGGAATGTCGTCCATAAATATGTTGCCGGTGTATAAAAAAGTACTTGAGAAGGTTGTACATACACAGCTTGAGGAGTATATTGAAACAAATAAGGTGTTAGTAGAACAGCATTCTGGTTTTAGAAAAGGTCACTCTTGCGAAACAGTACTAAATTAGATAATTGTGGAGTGGAAGATAATTATCGAGAAAGGAGACATTATTATAGCTGTATTTCTTGATTTAAAAAGAGTGTTTGAGACGATTAATAGAGATATTATGATTAAGAAATTATCATTTTATGGAATAAGAGGAAGGATTTTTTGAATCTTATTTGAAAAATCGTAAACAGCGATCTAGTTACGGGAAAGAAATATCAGAAGAAAGCGAAATAAATCTAGGAGTTTCACAAGAATCAATTTTGGGTGTTCTATTATTTGTTCTGTACATAAATGACATCCGAAACGTGTTAAAACATTCCAAGCTTGATTTGTTTGCTGATGACACATTAATTTACATTCCAGGAACAAATACAAGTTAATGTGTAAGATTGATTGAAGAGAATACCTTAAGACTTGTAAATTGGCTGAACATGAATAAATTAAAATTGAATGTAAATAAAACAAAATATCTTGTAATGAACAGTAACGAAAGAGTACTGTTGTATGTAAGGTCAGAATATATTGAGTGTGTAAATGAAATGAAATATTTAGGTGTAATCGTGGATAAGAATTTATGTTTTAAAGAATATATGGATTATATTTGAAAAAAAAAAAATTCCAAAAAACTTGAAGAATCAAAAGTAGAGTACCAGAAAATTTCCTGCTAAACATCTATAATACCATTGTATTACCGCACTATGACTACTGCTCATCTATAATTTTTATCAGCACGGAAGAAATGATAGACTGTTTATAAAACTACAAAATAGGGCCATGAGAATAATACTTTCTAGTCGCATTGATACGCCGGTATACGGAGAAAAATGTATATGTCAAGTTGAACGAAATGATTGTTTAAACCAAACGATTTCGAGTTTAAAACGGCGCCAATGGCGCTTAACGTTTATTTTAACGATTAGTAAACGTTCGTATTGAACGCATGTATCTTGATTGTAAAAATTATCACGTAAAAAAAACTTGCATTCATTTCAAACATATAAAATGTTCAAGAAATGGAACTTGTTTCTCATGCAGATTGAATTTCATACACGTTCATAATTGAATTGTTTAAAATGTTAACATCAAACAATCCTGCGTTCATTTCAATAAAAAAAATTGGAAATTTTCGAGTTCTAATTGAAAACTTGTTTATTTATGATAAAAATTCCACTTATCAAATTTATGTACATTATATACTTCTGTATAAGTATTTCACTAAAAATATGTTTATGATGAAGGAATTGATGGTAACTGATTAAATCAACTAATGGCAGAGGCACAGCCGGCGTCATCAGTTCGAACATCCGGCTGTAATTTTTTGACGAAGAAATACACAATATTAATTAATATCTAAGTTCCAAAAAATCACATATATGTACACATCACAAGTGAACCAAAATTGGTTTCTTCTACAATTTCAATTTGCCTGAAAGTTTTCTATAATTCTTTTGATAACCGGGAAAAATTTCGACAGTGTGCGTTTTGTTAATGTACTCTATTCCAAATTCAGCTAAAATTAAAAGAAAACTTTTAAGTTGCGAAAAGCAAACTCCAGATTCGAAGTGTGAACGAACTGATGTAAAGATACAAAAATAATACTTATAATTTAACTCTGTTGACGATCAAAGTTAAGGCGTTTTGCTTTCAAGACGAACAACAGACAGGTTATTGAAAATTCAAATGCATTTAGCTATCATACTGAACGTCAAAGTATTCAATACGAATTATTTTCTCATTGAAAGTGAATTATTAAATTGAAAGCCTTTTTTAAACGCGCAGACGTTTACGCGTTTTTGGAAAATCTTTCAATTTCAATATGTTTTCGTTTGATTTGATAGAAAAGTAGTTGAATGAAACTAGTTCAATCGAATATGAATTTTACATGCGACGTGCGTTTGCTATGAATTTTTATTTTTCTCTCCGTGTAGTGTATATATTAGAGACATTAAATTGGTTAAATGTTAGACAGAGGTTAAAATATAACGCACTTATTTTTTCGTTTAAGGTGAAGTATAACATATTTCCAGAATACCTGCAAAAACACTTAAATTATGTGAATGATACTAGATACAATCTAAGAAATGCAGGACATTTTAGATTGCCATTATATAGAAGATATAGGACTCAAAACTCAATTATGTATAAGGGACTGCAATTGTTTATTAGCCTACCAAATGAAATAAAGCTAGAAAGAAATTTTTTCCGATTTAAGAATTCGACGTGAAAAATGAATTTTAAATTAATTTTATTAACTTAATTTTCTTAATGAATTTCCATTATGAGAGTTTTATGAATTATGTATAATGTTGTTGTTATAACTTTTGGGCTAATAAATATTTATTCTATTCTATTCTAATTTCTATTTTTATTTCTTCTTCGTCACTCAATTTTGCTATTTGGGACCTGTTGATGAGTCAAAACCAAGACTTGAAATTTGTCACCAAAAATAAAATGGGTTGTGTGATGAAATAACAAATAAAAACATTTTTTAGCTTTTGCTATATACCGGACAATCCAAATAAATTCCTTCGTGAACAAATATAAGTTTGCCCCGGTAAAAACCCCTAAAAAGTAATCTCTATTTCTATTTCTTTCTCCTTGATGTAATATAGGAGTTTTTGCCTCATATCCCAGTAGGAAAGCGAGGTATTAGTGAACCCGGTAATGGGTTATTTCATCTAATAATACCACACTTCTATTTTATCGAAGACATGGTAATACAGATGGTATGATATTGTAAGCACGTTTGCTTAAACAATATGGAAATTATGATTCATGAAAATAAGACGAAAATTTTTGTTCAGTTTTGTTTGGGACGAACGAATATTATGGTGTATAGCTGAATGAGTAAGTCAGGCTGGTCGATTTTATTTTGAGTTGCGTTGAGTTGATGTTAAAGTGAGGTCAAGTGTTGTGTGTAGTGTAAGTGTTTGATTTTTAGTTTCGTACCAATAGCAGAGAATTTCAATCATCGGTAAGTTTAATTAGTTTGAATTATTTTCTTCGTATTTTAAATATAATCCTGTGAATGTGAAAAAATAGTGTTAGAACGTGTTGAGTAATATTTTATTACCCACCTTCGCAGTATTGTCATATAACAACTTCAAACTACCGCGTTAAAGATTTTTTTTTTATTATTTAATAATATAGAATTAAATATTATTTTACATGAATGTTGACTATGAATGACAACAAACAAAAAACTCACAGTGTATATATATTTACTGTCGTACATAGCATAAACGACGTAAATGTAGAAAGACAATTTTTGCGTTATATACATATATTTATATTATTAAAGTTTTTAACAATCAAAGTGTTTTGGGTTGCAAGTTTCAGCAGATGTCCCTTTTTTGTGTTGTATGAAAAATGATGTAGTGATAGCCGTGCTAAAAATTAACGTCTGATTGCATGAATGCTTTACTTTAAATTTTACATTATTTATTTCATAACAGTTGTACAAAGTAGATGATTTTTATTAAATATGGAAATAATATTTTTACAACAAAGAAAAGACAAAAAAAAATTTCATCAAATATCAACAAAATGAATTACCTACTCCAAGTAAAAAAAAATCGACTTTTCGGAACTATTTGGTCCATTTTTCGTAAAATTTCATGTTTTCGCTTCATCAAGATTTCTTTGCTTTTTTTTTGTAAAACATATTTCTGTTTCCTCGGGAAAATTCCAAATGACATGTCTTTAAGAAACTGTCAAAGTCAATTCGACGCTTCTGTAGAAAATCTTTATGCTTTGCTTTTATGGTAACATCGCATGGCAAATATCTAGGTGTTCGGTGCATGTTCTCTTCTATAATGTGATATTTGAGGATTGTAGCTTTCAATATGAGCTTTTATTACCTTTTCATTTTAATATTTTTTTTTATATTTTCTTCCCCGGCGGTTACATTCCACATTTTGCAGAAAAGGTAGTTTGTATCATCCTATTATTTCTCACTTCGTATCCAAGAGTGGAAAGAAAAAATAATTTACATACTATAACTCTTTCACCGATCATTTGAAAAATAATATTGGTTATTTTTTTACTATCAGAAGAAGCAGTTGTCCTTCTCTTAACGGAAAAAATGTTAAGCAAACGACATTTAAAAAGATTAATTAGAAAAGAAACGGAAGCAATACTGCAGGAAGGAGCCAGTACGAGTAACGAGACTGTATGTGCTCAAGATAGCATACTAGATCAGCAGGGACAAGCAAATAGCCTAGAGCATAATGCTGAAAATATTCTAAGTTCTTCGAACGCTACGCAACTAACAGGAAAGTAAAGAGAATGGGGAGCACAATTCAACCCATCTAGAGAATGTTTTGATTCCTTACTTAATATTTTAAGATCAGAAGATTTAGGAGTTCCTCTATCATCGAAAACAATAACGAAATCTTCTAAGGAAGTCATTTTAAGAACAGTTGCGCCGGTTGATGGGTTACGCTTATTCAAAAGGTCCAATCAAACGTTGTGACCAATAATGGGAAAATTAGTCAATGTGGAAAATTGTAATATTATCCTTATAGGAATATATTTAGGGCATAAAAAGCCAAATAATGTTACCGATTATCTTCACGATTTTGCAGAAGAAGTCAAGGGTTTGAAAAACGATGGAATACAAATATCAAACATTCCGTTAGTCTTTAAAATTAGAGCTTTTATTTGTGACCAGCCAGGAGCTTCTTATGTGGAACAGTTGGACATAATTCTTTTAATGGCTGTAGTAAGTGTACTCAAATTGGCGTAAAAGTCAGCGACGTGGTATCTTATTCAATAAAATCTGGAATATTACGAAACAATGAAGACTTCAGACAGAGAAAATATAAAAACTACCATCAAATTATGTTCCAAAATAGACCAAATATATTGGAAAGTTTAGGAGTGAATATGGTTTCAAAAATTCCATTAGACCCCATGCATTTGATAGACTTGGAAGTGACCAGAAAAATTTTACTTTGTATGCTAAAAGGCAAAATGTAAAAGCAAAAGTTAACCCAGACTCAAAAAGAAATATTACGAACAAAACTACTTTCTCTAGTATCATTTGTGCTAAATGAATTTGCTCGCAAACCAAGGCATAGTGATGACATTTTAAAGTGGAAATCTGTGGAGTTTAGGCAATTTATTTTGTATACGGGTATAGCAGTACTGAAAAATGTTGTTAATCAAGATTATTATTATAATTTTTACCTTCTTCATTGTGCTTACCGTTTATTATTGTGCCGAAGAAGTTGTATGTCTAATATGTTGAAACTATTTGTTGAACAATCCGCAGTACTTTATTCAGAACAGAATTTAACTTACAATTTTCACTATTTTCTACATATTACTGAATGCATCAAGGACATCGGATTTCTAGATAATTTCTCTGCATATCCATCTTAAAATTGTATGCAACAATTGAAAAGGAAAGTTAGAAAACCATCAAAAATATTATAACAAATAAATAATCAGATGAGGCAGAATAATTTAATACTTAAAGAAAAAGCATACGGTTTTAAAAGCAATATTAAAGATGATATATTATCTTTCAGTACACCTGAATACGTTTTGAGCTTATCGATTCCATCAGTCCATCCATTGGAATCAAAATAACAGGCTTCACAAAATTGATAAACATATGTACATTATAGGCAATCGTCTTACTAATTGCAGAGACTTCATTAATGAACCTCTGCAATCGACATTAGATTTAGGAATATTTCTAGTGAATATAATACCTGTAGAAGAAGAAGAACTATTCAATACAAATTTGATAGAGTTTAAATATATGTGCTTACCTTACGAGGAAAATTTACTGTTAATACCTATAATTCATTCGATACACCGATAAAAACATTCACTTGTTATTTAGTTATCGAAAAGGGCCACGAAAATAAATTTTTTGAAGAACTACAAAGGCCAGTTACAAGGCGAGTGTATACACCTATACAAAGATGCAACGCGACATTGGGGAGTCCAAGTAATTTACGTGAGTAATTTTTATAATAATTGTTATTATATATTTTATTTATTTTATATATTCTATCTTCCAAAGGAATTAAAAGTGATGCAATTTTAAATGCAATAGAAAACTTAACAAAAGCAATGCAAAAAATATTAATAATATAATAAAGGTACAAGCCGAACAAAATGTTTTAATAAAACAATTGTTAAAACGAGAGGATTTTGGAATACGCTTTCCTTTAAAAAATGACGAAGACTTGTTAAGATGTGAAACTGAAATCATCAATTATAAAGAACCCTATGTAAGTTTTCATAATTAGTTGCTATCCTATTTTCTACCTACATGTACATAATATAATTTAATCATCAACACAGATATCCAGTATTAAAAGAATCATACGGGCAGAAATCTGGCAAAAAAATTTCCACAGAATATTTTGATGGGAAATTATCAACTCTTACAATTATGATGGGTTTAAAGGAAAAAAAGGCTTTCAAAGAACTGCTTAACATTAATGATTTTATTTTTAGTAAGTTATTCCAAAAATAGAAATCTGACAACATACTTGCACAAAGATGTATATTTTAGCTGCATTAAATAGAAACAGATACACAGAACCTGATTACATAAATGAAGTAGGACAGGCTTTCAAGATATTGAAAAACAGGTATTTAAAAAAAAAAAAGTGTTAGCAAGAAAAAACAGGAAAAAGGTGCAAACGATGCGGGATAATCACTATAAGAGAGCATTTTATTTTTTTCATTCTATGTTATATTATTTTATCTTTTGGATTCTAGTTTATTTTATTTTATTTTACTTTTTGAATTCTATTTTATTTTTTTATGAATTATAATGAACTAAAACTGAATATACATATAATATAGATATTATTCATCTTTATAATGTATTTTTAAGTTTATCCTCTTTTCCTGTGCAAAAAGATTAAGTTAACTAAAATCGAGCCACATCACAACGCGAGCCACATCAGAAGCAAATGGTGCGTTGCAAACAGCTCGAGTACAAGCATGAGTGAACAATGTGGAGGCGGCTTTAGATTCCTAAATTTACATAAATGAGCACACAAGATCACAATACCTTGTTTCTGTAAATTTCGAATTTCGAGTATAAATTCTCAACTTAGAAGGTTAGCGTATTCTATCCTTTTAAATATAATAGTTCATGGATGAAATCAGTCATATTCGTTCTTCACAGAATTCTTCGATGCTTTGATACCTTATAAAGTATGCGAGCTAGCAATGTTTACTTGTACTTCAAAGAATTCTTAGATGACTTAGTAATGCTCAAATGGAGTCTTACTTTTACCTTTACATTTACTTCAAAGAATTCATGGATGGGTTGGTATTGCTTAATTTAAGCCTTACTTTAATCGGTACATTCACATCAATGAAATAATCAAAGACTAAAGTGTGAAAGAGTAATGCATGAATTTCCAATGACATCTCTGTGTTAAAACTCACTGGTGCTGGGAATGTATATTTGCATAGACAAACTATTAACATACAAACACTGGACACATCCCACTGGGACGAAAAAAAAACGCTTATGAAAGGATCACAATTTAAACGCTTCTGTAGCCATCATTTGGCAGCCATTTAGAAGCATATTCATAGATATAATCAAAAAATAAGCAAATACGCAAAAAGTGACTCAACTGCTTCTAGAGCCATATCTTGGAAGCTCGACAGAAGATTATTTGATAAGCTCCAGCGGATTGAAGTGCAACAAGGGGTGATCTAATTTTCCACGAATCTAAACTGGATTTTTCCACTATGTGCGAAATAACGAATCTCTCATTTTCCATATGACGTTCAGTGTAGTTAGATGGGTGTAATGTTAAGATTTGGTTAATAAAAGTGAGAATAAAAGGGAGAATATTGGCTAAATTAATCAACTTTATAAAATTTAATATCACAAATAATTATGAGCAAGCGCAACTTAGTAATGTTCTCAGGAAGCGCAGTTTTGAAGTCTTGAAGTGCGATGATTATCCAAAACGCTCATTAAAGCCTTCGAAAAGACACATTCAAAAAACAACTTCGGCCATCATTTAGAGTGCTCTTAGAGCACTTCTTAACAGCAGCATTGAAGCGCTCGCCTCTGCGGAAATGCCTATGTTAAAAAGCAATGGACTCGGATAGGATAACGAAGCGCGACGAGCTTCCAGGGCTGCGATTCAGGAGGGCTCTTAGCTCGGGCGCCCACTGCAGTGGTGTGTGAGCAACGTGGCAGTGGCGTGGCGATTAAATGGTAAGTGAAAAAATGTAGTCCCGTAAAAACAAATAGAATAGCGCACATTGAAATAGAGTGGCGATGGCGTGGCATTTGACAAGTGGCGTGGCACCACTTGATGGCCACTAGTCTCCGACAAGTTTAATTTTCGAGTGGTAAGTGGCAGTGGATGCCACTTCTCCTTAGTTATTA
The DNA here is from genome assembly GCA_963924295.1 of Dioctria rufipes. Taxonomy (NCBI): domain Eukaryota; kingdom Metazoa; phylum Arthropoda; class Insecta; order Diptera; family Asilidae; genus Dioctria; species Dioctria rufipes. The sequence goes on along the minus strand of OZ002740.1, from coordinate 96,943,440 downwards.
CTGTTGATGTTGAATTACTTAATCGATACGCTGCTTTCCATTTTTATGCGCGCTTAATAATATTAATACCAATCCGCCACCATTCTACTGCCACACCACTTTGTTGCCACATCGCACGCCAAAACCACGCCACTGCCACATTGCTCACACACCACTCCAGTGGGCGCCCGGCCTTAGAGCGCTCTTTTTCCCAGTGGAGTTGAACAAAAATATGCAACGCTTTTCTAGAATATGAAATTAACGATGCCTCGACTTGGCACTTGATGAGATGCCCAAAGAGCACCAATGCCTCGCTCCATACAAAATCACTGTTCCTCAATCCGAAAAAACCCACAAGTTTTTCTTAGAAGTTCACTGGAAATTTCTTCCTTCGAATTTTTATGCATTTACTGGCCCGAGAGCAGTGCCTCGCTCGAATATAAAATCTAACAAAAATGCTCGACCTGATGTAAGCAAGGCGCAACTTTTTCTTAGAAATTTACTGGAGGGCGACAACAATTTTTATGAGCGTAGACGCTAGAGAAGCAATACGCAATGTTTTTTTTTTTTTTAGCAATTTACACAAAATGTTTCGGTGGATTTTTTATTCATTTTGGTGGCCCGTGAGTACCAATTTATGTAAATTATTTCGATGAATTCAAAAATACTGGAAAAATGCATGGAACTTATCTGTATGATTCGGACGTCAAGTAGATTTTATTATACTCTAGAATCTAAATGAAATAATGGACATAGAGTAGGTATACCAAGTTTGTCATTCCATGTGTAATGCACAGAAATGATTGCAAGTACCGCAAAATGGATTGGACACCCACACATAATAAAAATTATTTTGATTTGCCCGCTTATCTGTCTGCCCGTCTAAATGAAAACGTGAGTGAAATTGTGAAAAATTTTGAAAAATAAAAATACAGTGCCTTCTATAGGAAGTTATACTTCGCAGGGCATCCGCTGTTGGCAATTTTAGCCGCAACGAAATTTAAAAAGTTCGATATCTAGCTCTTGAAATTCTGTACGATATATCTTTCATGAACTTATTTGGAAAAATCAATATTAGTTAGAACAAAGAAGCGAAAAACTTTGTTGTTGAAAATTACATTTTGCTTTTTTCTCGTTTCGGGTTACTAGTGAAAAAATGTCAATTATGAAAGTTGTAGAGCATGAAAACTCTATAAAATCATATACTTTTTATATGAAATGTCAATAATTTTAGAGCGCTCCGAAGGTGTACCGTACGCGCGCAATGAATGAATGCGAACGCTTCATTGGAACTCTTTTCCACACCACCATTGAGGTAGAGGTATAGGCGCTTTTTTTATCGTGGTTACCACGACAGGCGTATTCCACATTCTTTAGTAATTTCAACGTGCTAGTTGATTATACTGTAACGAAGTTACAAATAAGTATTTAAATCTCTAAATATCCATTAGTGCATGCCGTACAATAGCAAGTAGTGCTTAACCTGATTGACTGACTGATTTGTTTACAATGAAGTAAAACTTAAATGTTCATGTATGAACAAACCCTCTTTTCGTTCCATGAATGATGGTGACTCATGATACCTGAGATGTCAAATGTCGCATGGAATCCTCAAGACAGCCACACACTCACGTCTATAAAAGGCGAGCTGGCACCAAGAAAAAATCAGTTGGTCAACAAGCTTCGACCAGCTAGGAACTTTTCAGTTTATAGCCAGAGAAGAAGTTTATCAACTCAATTCCTGCCGAGTGCGAGGTTTACCGCATTCGAGATATGCCCGTTATCCCGTAGTTAGAAATATTCCTACCGAGTACGAGGATTCCCGTATTCGAGACAATTTCTCAAATTCCTGCCGAGTGTGAGGTTTACCGCATTCGAGATATACCCGTCATCCCGTAGTTAGAAATATTCCTACCGAGTACGAGGTTTTCCGTATTCGAGACAATTTCTCAAATTCCTACCGAGTGCGAGGTTTACCGCATTCGAGAAATACCCGTCATCCGTAGTTAGAAATATTCCTACCAAGTACGAGGTTTTCCGTATTCGAGACAATTTCGCAAATTCCTGCCGAGTGCGAAGTTTCCGCGTTCGAGATATACCCATCATCCCGTAGCTGATAGCATATTTCCCGTATAAGATAAAAGAGATACACACAGTGTAAAGGTGGAAAACGACCCAAAAGTGTATAAATTAAGATTGTGTATTGTCACAGAAAATAAATCTGACAGTTTTGTGTAAAAAACCTTATGGGGAAAAGGTTAATAGGATAAAGATTGTGTTAGAATTAAGTTTATATAAGGGACAATACATTCATGTAAAATATTTAATTCTTCTTTGAAAAATAAAAACATTTGTTCAGTATAAAATTTAAATACGTGTTCACTTTTAAAACGTCAAAACCTGGTATTTATTTCTTCTTCTTCCCCGTCGTTGAACGCATTGACCCTGGCGTAACTCCAAAGCTAACCCACAACGTTCAACTTAAATAGAAACGATTACAAAATGGCGCCCGAGCAGGGACTTTCTTTTCTGCCACTGGAGAAACGTCAGTGAATGAAGTAGAATAGTCACCGAATATAAATATCCAGAGACCAGACCGAAAAGAAGATAAATACCAGTGCATATAATAAATACCTGTGTATAAAATAAACAATACTCGTTAACAAAATAAATTTCTATGTGTTAAAACTATATCCGTGTAAATTAAAAATGATCGACAAAGTGAAATAACCGTCAGTGCAATCTACCAGCTGAAAAAGGAAGATTTAATCACTGAATTAAACCGTAGGAGTTTAAATACAAAGGGAACCGTGGATGAACTGCGAAAACGTCTTGCAGACAGTGTAAAACGTGAACAAGCTCTTCAAGAGGAATAGCAAAATCAGTTAAAATTATGTCAACCGAAACTAAGACCGATAAAATGACACCTCCGATTACAAATACATCCGAAACATAGACCGATATATTGATAACTCCGATCATCAATATAACCGAAACACAAACCGATGAGCAAAGATGTCAGTACAATCCAACACGCCTAAGTGTTACCGACAAGGAAATTCCTTGTAAAAATATACCGAATATACCGCCAACACGTCTGAGCGTTACCGACAAGGAGACAAGGAGACATCTTGTAACATTATACCAAATATTCAAAATATTCCGTACCGGATAGAAATCCGAGACCGACCACTTTCAGACGCTGACATTATGGATAACATCAGAAAATAGAACGAGAGATTTGACCAAGGTCAGGATCCGTTAAATTTGCTCGAGAGAATTGAGGAAATGGCACAATGTTACAGTATACCAACCGACCCATTGTTGAATACATTACCCGAGCTGCTGACAAAGACAGCACTAACATGGTATCGTAACAACCGTAAGTAACTTCAAACTATTTTGCTTGCCACCACGTTTCAGTATTAAACTAGCCGATGAGATCCGAACTTATTCAACTCATACGAATATATTCAAGTTCAACAAAAATCCCGCATTACCGAAATACCACCTATACGTCAGATAAGTAGACCACCACAAAACACCCCAGCCTTGCCAATAAACGTTTCACATACAAGGCGAGAGAGCTGTTGGAGATGTGGACAACTGGGACATCGTAGACACGAATGTCGAAATCCACCGAAAATATTTCGTTCACAGTGTGGAAAACCAGGTGTGTTAACTAGAGACTGTCATGCCCAAAACATCAGCAGGCCGTTAAAAGACCAAGAGATAACGGAGAGACAAGGCAGCCGAGTATCCCAGAACCAGAACCAGATGCCTTAAAAAGCAGTCTACCTGATACAACCATGATAGACGAACACTATGAGGACGACCGATACTTCATTACCATGTCAATAATTGAAACACCGTGTATAGCACTCATAGATACTGGAGCTGCAAAATCATTTGTTGGTAATGAAGTCAAAAATCTGCTGGAATTACATAATATTCCTCCGATATCATGTTCTTTGAGAACTGGAATGGCGAATAGTAGTGAATTTAAGATCCACCAGTCATATATGGTGGACACACAGTGGAATAATCATAAAACTAACCATTTATTCTACTACATGCCAAATTTAGCCGAAACCATCATAGTGGGTGTAGACTTTCTTAACAAAGCTGACATATCAGTAAACCAGGAAATTTCACCAGGAATCATGAATATTGAAGAGGAAATATCCGAGCCAGCAACATGTACAGTGTTAATACCCGACGAGATAGACAACATATAGGTAAACCAAATAACCGAATTCCTGACCACTCAAATTCAAAGATTTGACAAAATCTCTGGGCCCACTCCAATAACTCAGCACGATATTCAAATGAAATATGACCGTCTGATAAAACAACGCTACTTCCCTCGTAATCCCGCTATGCAAGGAATTATAAACTTGCAAATAGATGAACTACTTGCCGAAGACCAGATAGTACCGTCAAAAAGTCCATACAGTTCACCCATTGTACTAATACGTAAAAAACAGGGCGGATGAAGGTTATTTATTGACTACCGAAAAATTAATGAACATTCCGTTAAAGACGCCTGTCCGTTACCTCAAATCAACCATATACTGGATAAAGTGAGAGGCGCAAAATACATTTCCACACTTGACTTAAAACAAGGTTACTGGCAGATTCCACTATTCCACTGACAGTAGAATGCCGACCATATACAGCATTTACCATTCCCGGTCGAGGTTTGTTCCAATGGAAAGTTATGCCATTTGGATTTCATTCCGCACCTGCTACATTTCAGCGAGCTCTAGACCAAGTAATCGGTCCGGAAATGGATCCATATGCTTTTGCATATCTGGACGACATTATCGTTATTGGTTGTACTTTGGAGGAACACTTGGAAAAATTAAGAGAAGTGTATGACCGACTCATAGCCGCAAATCTAAAAATAAAGTGCACTTTCCATGCCGACAACTCTCAAAGAAGTGAGACAATTTTTGGGTATTGCGTCATGGTACCGAAGATTTGTGCCATCCTTTTCTACCCCAGTAGCACCAATTATTAAACTACTGCAGAAAAAACACAAATGGAATCGGGGACCAGAGCAACAACAGGCATTTGAGATATTAAAACAAAAATTAACCGAGTCACCAATTTTAGCCTGCTTAGACTTTACACAGCCATTTATTCTTCAAACTGATGCCAGCCAAGAAGGACTAGGAGCCGTACTCTGTCAAGAACTAGATGGCGCCGAGCATGTTATAGCCTACGCCAGCCGCATGTTAAATCATGCCGACCAAAAGTATTCCGTGACAGAGAAAGAGTGTCTAGCCGTTGTATGGGGCATCAGAAAAATGAGACCATATCTGGAAGGTGAAGCATTAAAATGGCTACATTCACTTGAAAATTCCTCCGGCCGACTCGCAAGATGGGCTATCGAAGTTCAGTCTTACGACTTTGATGTCAAATACCGAAGAGGAAAACTGAATGTAGTAGCTGATGCACTTTCACGTTATAAGTTAAAGTATACAGAGTCACAAACCTCTCTGTTCACCTTGCTATCATTTATTGACATAAATTCCGAATGTCTATGGTATCAAAACAAACGCTACCAAATACAAAATCAACCCGAATTATGTCCGGACTACAAAATTGAAAATAAACAGATGTATCGTCGATTGTTTGACTCAACAACTTACACCGAGGACGCTGTACCGTGGAAATTTTGTGTACCGAAATCACTCCGAAGTAAAGTATTTCACGAGAATCATAACAATGTCACCGCCTGCCATCTTGGAATCAACAAAACTATAGCTCGCATTGTTAAATATTATTATTGGCCTAGAATGTTCCAAGATATTGCGAAATATGTACGAAGTTGCGACATATGTCTACGGTACAAAGCCGAACAACAGAAAACTGCTGGTTTAATGCATGGATTCCCCGCTAATCGACCATGGCAAACCGTTAGCACCGATCTCATTGGACCTCTGCCTCGTACAACTAAAGGTCACACTACACTTTTAGTATTCTAGGATAAATTTACGCAGTGGGTAGAGTTTATTTCTCTCCTACAAGCCACCAACGCTGGACTAATAGGTGGTTTCAGAGAAAGAATAATCTCTCGTTTTGGTTATCCCGAAGTATTAATATCCAATAATGGCACTCAGTATACAAGTGGAAAATTTAAAACTCTGCTAAAAGATTCAAAAATAAAACATCGATTTACACCGCCATATACACCGCAAGCTAATCCGAATGAAAGAGCAAACCGTGTGATAAAGACAAGGAAATATATGAAATCGTCCGAATCAATCTGGATAAGGCATTTACCGACCAACGTCGCTACTATAATAACCCCCGACGCGATTGGTGTCCACAAGTAGGAGAACAAGTTCTACGAAAAGAACGAATACTTTCATCCACCGCTAAAAGTTACACTGCAAAATTAGGGCCACGATATATCGGACCATATACTATAGCTAAAGAAATTTCGCCTATCATCGTCAAACATAACCCACGTGAAAGACCTAAAAAAAGTATTATAAACCAAAACACGTAACACCCACATTGTTTATTTAAACCCTACAGTCAAACAAAAAGTCTTCAGCGGCAAAGTAAACAGCATGGCGACAACACGTCAAGTAACAGTCTCTTCATCAACAACAAATAACCACCACGCAGGCACCTAAAAGTACAAAACTGATTCCGTCGTCAATTCAGGTTCCGTGTAAACGAAAACCCACTCAGCCACAAAAACCCAGCAGCTTCTTGACATCACGAAGACCAGTAGCAGATATTGTACAACGGATAGAGAACATCTCCGCTGAACAGATTGCTCAGCAGAATAAACCAAAGATCGCCAACTATAAAACACCTAAGGCCGCTAAACCAAAGAAGCCGGGAACTACTCATCCGATCCCAATTAAGAAGAAGCAGCCGCCACCACTAACCGATGACTTATTCAAAGGAATAGAAGCAGTGCTAGCCCCGTTTGGCAAAGCAACAAAATTTGTGGCTCATGGACGAAATGGACCGCTACGTGTGCACACCCTAGCAAATGGGTGCCGCGTTCTTCGTTGCAAGGGGCACTGGAAAGTGGTTAAAAAAAACGACACCCACCGAACTGAAGTAAAATTATTTGTGATTTTCTTTTTATGTATAAAATGAACTGTAAATATGTCAATAAATATTTTTAATAATCGTTTTCACTATAAAATTAATGTTGTGTTGCAATATAATTATAATGTTTTCCACAGTAGAACAATAAGTAACGAACAAAACTGAACCAGTGTAACAGTTTTTTTTTGGGGCAAAGAAAGAGCGGGATGTAACGAAGTTACAAATAAGTATATAAATCTCTAAATATCCGTTAGTGAATGCCGTACAATAGCAAGTAGTGCTTAACCTGATTGACTGACTGATTTGTTTACAATGAAGTAAAACTTAAATGTTCATGTATGAACAAACCCTCTTGACGTTCCATGAAAGATGGTAACTCAGTATGCCTGCGATGTCAAATGTCGAATGGAATCCTCAAGACGGCCACAATTTCACGCCTTAAAAAGGCGAGCTGGCACCAAGAATAAATCAGTTGGTCAACAAGCTTCGACTAGCTAGAAACTTTTCAGTTTATAGCCAGCGAAGAAGTTTATCAACTCAACTCCTGCCGAGTGCGAGGTTTACCGCATTCCAGATATACCCATCATCCCGTAGTTAGAAATATTCCTACCGAGTACGAGGTTTTCCGTATTCGAGACCATTTCTCAAATTCCTGCCGAGTGCGAGGTTTACCGCATTCGAGATATATCCGTCATCCCGTAGTTAGAAATATTCCTACCGAGTACGAGGTTTTCCGTATTTGAGACAATTTCTCAAATTCCTGCCGAGTGCGAGGTGTTCTGCATTCGAGATATACCCGTCATCCCGTAGCTGATAGTATATTTCCCGTATAAGATAAAAGAGATGCACACAGTGTAAATGTGGAAAACGAGCCAAAGGTATATAAATTAAGATTGTGTATTGTTACAGACTATAAATCTGACAGTTATGTGTAAAAAACCTTATGGGAAAAAGGTTAATACTATTAAGATTGTGTATTGTCACAGACAATAATTTGACATTTTTGTGAAAAAAACTTCATGGGAAAGAGGTTAATAGTATTAAGAATGTGTTAGTACTAAGTTTATATAAAAGACAACACATTCATGTAAAATATTTAATTCTTCTTTGAAAAATAAAAACATTTGTTCAGTATAAAATTTAAATAAGTGTTCACCTTTAAAACGTCAAAACCTGGTATTTGTACGCTTTGACCCTGGCGTAACTCCAAAGCTAACCCACACCGTTCAACTTAAATAGTATAAACGATTACAATACCCAAGATTAAATTCACGGTGTAAACTAAGTTTATCCACTGATAAAATTATTTTAGAAATGACTCTTAGAATACAAATTAATTGAAAGTTTTTGTAATTAACATATTTTCAAATACGTATATGTTAAAAGTTCTTTTTATTTCTGTATTATATCCATTTTAAACTTATTTTGGTAATTGTTTGTTAAACTTTTTGTTCTGCACAAGCAATGCTTCTTATTAAAACCAAAATGAAAAAGTCCAATAGAAGCATGTGGTTCAAATAACATGGTGATTTTTGAGAAAACCAACCCTTAAATATTGGAACTTCTTCTGTTACAGCAATGATTTGCTTCACAATTTTTGATCTTATTTTTTTAGTGTGGGCTTCTTCTGTGAATATTTTTTTAAAAACACTAAGATGTAGCTTCGACATTTGGAAACGAAAATCTCTAGGAGGAATTAGAGAAGCAAAAGTTCCATTTAGTGAGTGACTAGTCATAGATATATTTTCTCCCGATTTTTGTATTCGTTCATAGCAAATATTACAATTAATTTTTAAAAACCGTTTATGAAGCACGTATCCCTTGAAGTACCGGAGAGAATTGTCTTCAATCGTAACATTTTCCTATTCTTTTACAATATCAAATTTATCTTTGAAGAATAAATTAAGCTGGGCTTCGTAAGAATATTCCATATCATTTTAAGCAGACATTTTATTGAAGTTAAGGGAAATATCAAGTTGTCTCTATTGAGTTCATTGTCACTACGTACTAATATTTCTTTACAATCAATTCTTCCTAATGATATACTTCACAATTGGTAACTTGCAATTCCATTGCCAAAATTTTAGTAGATAAAATGCGTGCTATGATATGACCGAAGTCATAACCTGAGGGGTTTTATTATTACCACCTCTACAACGAGTTAAAGCAAATAGATTTTCAATTTGATCTTTTTGAACTCGTTTTGTGAGAAAGTAGTCAAAGTCGTCGTATTCATCGAATAGATCATCCGCCGTAATAACTATTGCTGTAACCGACTATTTTAAGTCTTTAAAACAATAATTCTTTTTACTTTTATCAACAGCAATTTCATCTATATACGGAATCATACTCTGTAGAAAATCTTTAAGAACAGGTTCCTCTTTTTAGAGCTCTGTTTTAGAAATGTTTCTATTATTTTGCTCACTACTGTTTAGGCAGTCAAAAATCTTATCTATTTTTTCAAAGAAATTTGCTGTAGACTGAGATTTTTCAGCTATCTTCTCAATAAATAAGTTGAGATCAAGTGCAGCCCTGATTGCTGAGCTGCAAGTATGACTTAATACCTGAGTGGCCAACGATACCCTCAGTTATTAGGATAAACGTATTTTTTTGTCAGTTTTATGCACATCTTAGTCATATAATTCCTTTCTGCTTGATAGAGTTCTCTAAGACAGTGCCAGCTAACTACACCATAAGATGAGTAAGCATCTGTTTTCAAAATTGTATTTCGAACTGATTGTATTAGATGTAGGACGTCATATATGAAGAAAACTTTTTTATCATTATAATAAAAGTAAGGGTTTGAAAAATCAGTAATACCTAGTAGTTTACAACTATGTCTATTGATGGTCCCTGGTCGCAAACTAAAGCCCTTATATTAAGACCAATATCAATGCAATAATTAATGTTATCTTTTATTTTTTTAGATGAATTTTTTCAACTTATCGAGGTTTCACATATATTATAGCTTATAATGAATTTCCAAGGACTTTTTAGTCCCAATATCATAAATAGGCAAACTTGTTTTCCTACGGAACAATTTCTACTATCCCCTAGATCTTCAAATCCCACTATTGTATCTATTGAACTATTGTACGCCAAATCTCTCCTTATTGCTATTTCATCGAAAACTATAACCGCTTCTTTAAATAAATTATTCCACTGCGATAAAAATGTTTTCAAGGCTTGCGTAATTTCAGTGTTAAATCCAGGCTTAAGATATTTAATCGGTTGCCACACTGTATGGAACGTGTTGTGGGAAGCTGGAAACCCAACATATCTTGCCTAAAGTTGTAGGCGGAAGGAGACCTATAATGGATGTTTTGAGCTAATAATTTTTGATCTCCATCCCATTTATTATATTTATAATTTATTAGTAATAACATCTTTGCAAATGTCTTTGGTTTTCATTAACATTCTTTAAATTATCTATTATTAATGAAAGTGGAATCTTTGTTATTTTCATTGGTTTACGTTGCCTTTTTTGGTTCTTAGCTAGAAAAACACTTATAAGTCACTAAATAATCAAAATAAAATGTTTCTTTATTTAAATTAGGAGTAAGAATTAAAATAAATCTAGAAGATGCCAAGGTTAAGAAATCTAGTCTAGAACACAAAAAGCATAAAATCTAATTCAGTGAGGAACTCACCACGGTTTTTTAAGCCCTTGCTTTGCTTTTCCGTTATTTATTTTTCTTTTAATACTCAAGATCAAGACACTTCTTCACTTTGATACGATTTTCACTCAACTGCCTCCCAATTCAAGAAGGCATTATTTAAAGGGGCGGTATTTCGTGGGAGTCATTCGATACGTTTTAATTTGAAAATAAACCGAGGAGAAAACATTCTTGAGGATAGCTTTCAATTTTAACTTGAGCCAGTCATATTTTTAGTGATTCCTTTTAAAAATTCCGTCACTAAAGGCAGCAGAGGCGTAATTAGATATCATGGGATAGAGACATCATAAAAGAAAGGTTCATGCAGATGTAATAAATGAAACCCCTAGCCATGTACTCAATTTACTTAAATTGGTTTGTCTACCTTATAATAATTCCCGTATCATGCTTTTAACATTCACGTACTCTCGTGGGGTTAATTTTACCTGAAAGATTTTGTATTTTTTATTTGTATGTATGTTTATTGTTTATTTATTATAATTGCATCACAGAATGAAAGTACATACTGTACCTGAAAATGAGTCTAGTCGGCCACCAAAACGAATAAAAAATCTACCGAAACATTTTGTGTAAATTTCTGAAAAAAAAAAAATGCTTAATGCTTGTCTAGCGTCTACGCTCATAAAAATTGTTGTCGCCCTCCAAAAGTGCGTATGAATTCTAAGGAAAAAATTTCCAGTAAATTTCTAAGAAAAAATTGCGCCCTTCCCTATATCAGCTCGAGGCATCGTTGTCAGATTTTATATTCGAGCGACGCACTGCTCTAGACCCGGCAAGTGCATAAAAATTCGAAGGAAGAAATTTCCAGAAAATTTCTAAGAAAAACTTGTGGCCTTCTCTTCATCGGATCGTGGCAACAGGGATTTTGTATGGAGCGGGGCATTGGGCATTTGGGCACGCCATCAAGTACCAAGTCGAGGCATCGTTAATTTTATATTCTAGAAAAGCGTTGCCAATTTTTGTGCAACGTGTCCAGCCTTTGTGTGTAATTAATTTGTCTATTAAATTAGTTTACATTATGCTCAGTACTTTATTAATGAAGTAAGGAATAGATATCCTACTGGTATAATTCGCACCCAGAATTTATTCTGAGTTTATATGAGAGGAGAACAATTTGATCTGTTTCAAGCCAGGGTTGCCAGACGGACTACTGAATTTTTTCCCGTCCGAATTAAAAATTTCCCCAAATTACTAAGGCACAGTAAAAAAATTCCCCAAGTTTATTTACCTCAACATAATTGTTATTTATATATAATTTGCACATGTGTACATACCTTCGATATCTATACATACATTCTTATATTTTAAATTATGAATTCCTGTAAAAAATCTAAAGTATATATTGCGTTATTTAACTACAGCAAATACAATATAATTTAGCTAAATTGATGCAAACGCTTGGAGAACGTCATCATCTTCTTGCAAATTACTTTTGTAAAGTTTTCAGAGTTGAATTTTTGTAACATATGTTTGGTTGGTATAAAATATGTACAAGCATGAGGCCTCATTGAAAATCATACCCACTTTATTTTATCTGCAGTTTCAACAGCTAGTCTATTTCTTCCTACGCCAACGACATTTGTAAAGATTACCACAATATCAGATATATCCGCCTTTATTTGGCAAACTGCAGTAACTGGAGAGAACAGATAAAGTTTTTCCAGCCATACTCTATATTCGGGAATTCTACTTTGTAATTGCTCCCAAAAAATTATTAAAACTGCAGAACATATTTCTTTGATTACTTTTAGTTCCTGTTGATTAACTTCAGCTGAAGCTATATGAAAGGAATATCCAAAGTGTATGCATTCAATTCTCATTACATAATCTCGAAATTTGAAACTTGATAAGTCTAATATATCTCGTGGAATTATCATTCTTAAATAATGAAAAAGCAGGAAGTGGAATTCCTGCAATAGTTTTAAAGGATCAAATTGAGAATCCGTAATTGATTTCAATATATAAGAAAGAAAAGTAAGATATAATTTGTTAGCTTTAGAACAAAACATCATAGCCAGCTAATCTGCCATAAAGCACCTTTCTTTATCCTTTGCTTTTGAAAGTGCAATTGAAGAGCATCCCATTGCTCTAAAATTTTTACAATAGCTTCACTTCTAGCCAGCCCATCTTGTTCCAGAAAGTTTATCTATTTTTAGTGGTCTTCTATCGGTTATTGCTTCATATAAAGCTCTGTATTCTACTTGCCTTTTAGTGATGTTTGAAAACCAATTATGACTTTCTTTAACAATAAATCCAAATTACGGGGCAGTGCTTTTCATGCGTATTCGCTGCTGGATGCAGCGAATGAGAAACGCATTTTATGACCACAAGATTTTCACTAGTGGATCTAAAGATATATGAAAATGAATGATTATGTCCAATCATCACATTGGCGCCATCCACGCCGATTCCAATAAGTTTCTCTATATGCAGACCATCTTCAACAAGCTGCGATTTAAAAGTTTCTGCTAATGTGGTAGCATCACCTACTATAATAAGTATTATTCTATAAAATTCTGTTCAAATATTTTGTTTATTCACGCTAAAATATCTTATCATAATACAAAGCATTGTTATATATTTTTTTGGGTGTACAACAATATATATATGTATATATATGTATCTATATGGGGTACTCACTGGCCCTGAGCGCAGTTACTCAGGTAGTCACGTATCCCAATGTTCCTTTTTGTAACTATAACTGTAGGAAATTACAACACTCTTTTCTGGCAAACACAAAACTCTTTATTTATTTCTCTTTTTTTTCAGGTTGTCCAAAACCTGCCACAACTTCCCTACGTTATTCACAAACTTCACTTATTTTCTAAAACGGACTCTTAGCACTCACAATTTAGACAAAATTAGGCAACTGCGTGGTGAAACTAATTACTCTCATTGAACTTGGTTCTCAAAAATTTGGTTATAACTCAGCCATGAAACCAAACACAAACGAACAGCGATCCCGACCGTGGTTCTAAATCAACTTGACTGTCTAAAACTGACTGTACTCGACTTGGATTTTCGTAATCGCAAGTCTAGTTGCTCAGGATAGGAAAGTGCTTAATTAGCATTCCTATCCTGAGAAAATTATTTACCGCTGGGCATGTTTAAACATGCCCAGAATTATCGCGACGAACGATGGTTGGAATTGAAATTTGATATTTTCATAAATATCCAATATAATAATAATAATATATGCAGCTCGCGACAATTCGCTGATAAGAGCTTTTTTCGGTGAAGACTTGATCATTTCAGTCTTCACCGACGTAAAATTTTATGCGCCCGATATGTATGTTTGTATGTATGTACATACATATCGTATTTACGACAAATCTTACTGAAGGTACGATTTGTCGTGGGGCTTTTGTTTTTTTCTAATGAAACGACTTGGGATGAAACATAAAACTTCTATTTTTCCCAAGTCGTTCTTATGGGAAAATATTTTGGTTTTGTGCAAAGGAATGTGACGAAATTGCTGATGGCAATTTTTCGCTTTGCAGAGAGATAAGCTAACCATATTTTAAGCATGATTAGCTTTATACTTATGTATGTTGGTTAAATAAATTTAATCAATTATAATTATTTTTAAAATATCTATTTTAGACAATTTAGATATATAACAATCCTTCCCCCTTCGAAAAAGAGTATTATTCTTTGAAGAGGAATAATACTCAGGGGAAGGTGTAGACGGAAATCACTTTGTGCACGTCAGCGCAATTGCATTGACCAGATGTTTAGGTTTTAACTTTCTTGATTAATGCCGTCCGTCTTATCTCAGTTGAGAAAGATTTTGTTTATATATCGATGGTCGGGTACATATAAGAAATTTGGGCATTGCACTAAGATTTTTGGCTCATTCAACATGACGTTCCGAGTTGCGCTAGGTCGAAATCCCTGGTATCCCCCGAGCCTACTAACAGCCCGAATTACCAGTATTTGTATCTCCCGGGTAGCTCGCAATTGGCAGGGACCCATCAAGCTTTTGCTACACGAGCGGGATGCCGAGCCCGCGGTTTCCTGGATGGAGCCTGCTGAGGCCGGTCATACTTATATGGCCAATTTGTTTGCCATTCCTCATGGCGGTATGGGCTGGTCCGCTTCAGGTAAGCTGATTAAACGAAAGAGAAATAAAATCCTTGGGTTTTAGCTAATGCTTTATTTTAAACTTTCAGGTGGCACCCTTGTTATTAGTGGGGAGTATGGTTTTTGCGGATGTTGCATGTTTTCTGAGTCTGACCCCGTGGCGGCGCTTTATGCCATGTTCTTCGCAACTCCACCTGGCTCTCCATCAGGATCAGAAGAGGACGCAGATCATGCCGAGCCACCACTTGGATATGGCGAGGTCGCGTTAGAACTCGCGGCTTCCGACGATTGGGACTCTGAAGATTTTGTCGGCGACGTGACAGGTTCAGAGAACTGGGATCTTGAAGAGCCAGCCATCTAAGTGCATCAATGTGCCCCCTTCTTTTTTTTTTATTTTTATTGAAAAATTTGTATCTATCCTATCCCTTCTTCTTCTTCATAATCAATAAATATAAGTTTCTTCCCTTTTAAAAAAAAATGAGTTTTATTTTAATGTTCCTATTCACCTTTCAGGATTTTTTTTGTGTTTGGCTCTTAATTTAGTCGGCGCGGTCGTTCGGTTCTTGATCGGATTGGCACTGGTTTTTGGCTTGACATATTTTCTTATTTTACAAAAAGGGATTTTGTCATCTTATTTTCTAAAGTTTGTTTTCAAATATTCATTCCTATTCTATTCTTATTTATTTACTTATTTTCTTTACGCAAAAAAAAAATTTTACGTTTTATTCTAATGTTAGTGGTTATATAGTTTCTATGGTATGTTATTTTTGTTATATATTTATTTTATTAACTCTATTTATTTTCTATTTGTTATCTCTATCTACTATCATTTATTGTATTTATATTGTTTATTGTTATATTTATTCGTTAACGCTAGCGAGGGAGAGTATCTTTTTTCTTTCTCTTGGGGTTTGTATTATGTACTTATGTTTTTAATACCCTAATTTATCTTACTCTAAATTATTTACTATATATATATATTTTTTTTTTTCATTTGGTTTTTATTCTTACATCTCTTTTTTAAATTATTTATTAGGGTTTATTGAAACCGCTTACATTTATTTTCTAGGTGCTCTACTATTAGTGATAGTGCTTATGACCGTTTGAAGTGGTGACACTATACCACTTGCACTGACCTAGTAGGTGGTAGGGTGCGGGTCCTTTTTAGAGGGGTAGGTTCGATTATTTCGAATTGTTTGCTTTGTTCCTCCGCCTCTGGGGTTTTCTTAGGCTTGCGTGAACGATAATTTTTTATGAATGGGACTAGCCATTTGGCGACCAGGTACAGTACCATACATGTGATGACAACACCAGTTAAGGATACTGATGTTGCAGCTAGGACATGTGTAGGGTGGTGACTGATATGAGGAACTATTTTTTCTAATTTTTTGTCCAGTTCTTTTAATGACTGGGTACCTTCTAGGATGATGCTGTTAGTGTCATCTCCTGAATATAGTTCTGTCTGTATTTCTTCCGACGGTATTTTTTCTTTAGTTTCATTAAGATATTTTTCTACCATTTGCTCTAATGGAGCGATATTTGGGAAGTAGTTGGGTTGTTTGAGACTCAATTGCTGGATATTCTCTGCCTCATAATGTAGGATTTGTGATCCTACTTGTAATTGACAGGGATGGTTGATAGTAATTATTCCTTGGCCTTCTATTTTTGAAGTTAGGAATTGTTGGGTACACTGAAGGTGTACAATTGTTGGTTCTATCAACGAGAATATCCAAGAATTTGGTTTACTTAATTTAATAAGTAGGTCTCTGGGAGGTATTTGCGCTCTAAATTGACACTGTGGCTCTTCCTTTAATGGATTAAAGAGCAGCTTCACTACGCATTCTTTGGACATTGTAGCCTTTGTTATGGGAATGCCTAGCTTAGCGATGTAAGTGTCCTCTTTGGAAGTTTGAGTGATCTTTTTGAAGATTTTAAGATCTTGTGTTTTTAATAATAGAATATCCTGTGTCTGTACCTGGTGCGCTACGTGCGAGTACTGTATTTCGGGTACCAATGATTGTTTTTTATTAACATGGATAGGGAAACTATGTATCCTATACAACTTCATTCGTGGTAAATTGAAAATCGGAAGTTGTATTCTAATAACTAATTTGTCTTGGACTATACGAGCCTTTGTTTCCGCTGTCTGATATAACAGGGAGAGACAATTTTGTGCATCTGGGCAAGTAGCGTGGGACTTGTGGTATATCTCTAATAAACTTTTGGGAGACACCACTAGCGGATGCAACTGGTGATTTTTACTGGAGATTATTATGTCGAGTAAGGCTTGTTGCCTGTACTCAATCTCGACAATTTGTAAGGTCAGGCTTGAAATTATCTCCTGCCTTAATTGTCTCATTAGTAAATCATCAGTGATATTTTGCATTCTATTTACCTGGAGATTTATTTGACGTTGTCTTTCCTGCAGAGATGTCAGTGGCTTGTGAATTTGTTGCAGTGTAGTTTTGACTACACTGATCTGCTGTCTTTCCAGGTCGGCTAGTGCTTTTGTATTTGTTTCGAGCTCCTCGAGTCGACTGTATACCTCTTGTTCATTAGTGCTGTCCATGGTCCCGAATAGGTAGTGCATTGCATTGCCTAGTCCATCGAAGATGGATCTTGTTGATCTTGATTTGGGGACCACTTCTCGAATGACACTTGTTCTTCTCTTGATATTTTCTAAGAGAGAATGAACGTGTTTTTGCTGTACCAGGCATAGCTCATCGGTTTGAGAGCGATTCGAACATAGTCGGTGAACTAAGTGCTCCGCCTGTTCTGCCATAAGCGTTTGGTTGTCCAGTTCCCTTAGGTTGATCTCCGTTAGTATATTCCATGTACTGTGGTATACTTGTAATTTTCCTAAGTCCTCATACAGTATTCCTGTATTGTTCAGGGGACTTATTGTGTAGGCTTCCGTTTGAGTTTGTCCCATTGCCAGATGGAAGCAGCATATTAACACCAATATGTGCTTCATGCTCTGTAGAAAATGAAGGATAGGCTTCTTTAGTCAGTTAGTTATACTAAATAGCATATAACATTTAGGTATAGTATTGCTTAATTAAATCGTTGATAATTTGTATAATGGGGGCTTACTTGCTAAAAGAAAGACGAGGTAGAACAGGATAGGAGGACTGTAAGCCGGTTCCTGCTAAATCTCGTCAAAAGATGAGCATTGTATTCTTTCAAAAGTTTAATTAGGGAATTGGTTAATTTACAACAATGAGTAAAAGTAAATCATGAAGAGGAATACGAAACTCTCAAGGCAAGGTATGAAGGATGCAAGTCAAGGCAAGCAAGAAAAATTTTATTGGTAGAGTATTTAATTCACTCAGAGAGTAAGGGTTTATTTGTTATATGTTCAGTTTTATTTACGTAGCGTATTTTTTATTAATTTAAATAAAATTTAGGTAAAGTTTGACTTCATGAGTCATAGGGAGTAATCCCGAGTACGGAACCTTTAAGTAGGTAGTTATTAGTTTAACTGGCGAAAATTTGTTTCAGTGGGACTTATTTTCTAAAGGTGTATGTACCAGTGTACTACTCGTAATAGGGCTTTAAACGGTTGTTGTGTACTACAACCTGCCGTTTGCCTATTTTTATGGTAGTGTTTGTTGGACTAGGTACGTTGATTACCAGATATGGGCCAACCCAGATTTGAGACAATTTGTGTTTGCGGCTTTCACTTTTGAGGAGGACTTTGTCTCCTAGGTGGAAAGTGAGAGGCCTGACTGTTTTGTCGTAATATGCCTTTGAGCGTTGTTTGCTGGCTAAGAGATTTTTACGAGCCGTGGCATATGATTTTTGTAATCTGTATTTGAGCATATGGTAATAACTTTCGTGGTTATATACGGGCTCAGGGTCCCGTTTTAAATTAGTTGGGACATCCGCTGTGAAGCCGTAAAGGCAATCCATCGGGGTTAGTTTAGTACCCTCGTGTACACTGTTATTGTACACGAATCCAGCGGTTCGTAGGAATTGATCCCATGTTTTGGGATTCTCGTCTACGATTGTACGCAGATATTCGATTAATGGTCTATGGGCACGTTCTAGTGCTCCATTAGACTGTGGATGGTATGCGGAAGTTTGTAACTTCTTTACCTTTAGCAGTTTGCAGACCTTCTTGAATAGCTCACTCAGGAAATTAGTTCCCTGATCGGTGACTATTCTCTTTGGAATGCGATAACGCGTGACAATCTCATTGAAAAAGATTTGCGCCACCGTTACTGCTTCTCCATTTGGTATGGCATACCAATCGACAAACTTGGTGAGATTATCTTGGAAAGTTAAGATATATTTATTACCTGATATGGTCTCTTCTAGTGGACCTACTATATCGAGGTAAACCTTGTCGAAAGGTTGTTCTGCGATGTCCGTTATTACCATTGGCATCTTGAATTGTGGCGATGCCTTCATTGTTTGGCACTTAGGGCATTTTTTTATGTACTTTTTTATATCGCTAAGCATGTGTCTCCACCAATACTTGCGTCTGATTCTTTTATAAGTCTTAATGACACCCTGATGGCCGCCGAAAGGAGTGTCGTGGTAATCCTTTAGGATTGTTTGAACTTCCTTGGGACTCGTGATTATCTCAGGTGCCTTGACTGGACTTATGTCTTGTTCAAGCGTAGCAGGGGGTTGTATTTCCGCCTCTGGGAGTTTAGTTTCTTTATCTTCCGCTGCCGTGGGCTGTGTTTCAGCGCTGGAGCTAGTATTGGCCTCTTGGGCTCTTTGTTTTTGAGCTCTGGTCACGGCGAAGCATTGAGCGGGTATTTTGGTTTTCTTTTTACTTGGGGAAATGTTTTCCTCCACATCTGAGTCCATAGTGTGGTGGACTTGGGCTTGTACCGTTAAAGTGTTGCCTGTATTGTCTTCGATTAATACTTGTGGAATGCGGCTTAATGCATCCGCATTAGTATTATACTTCCATGGTTTATATTCGATGGTATAATCGAATTCTGATAATTTGTGGTGAAATCTCACCAAACGGGAAGTCGGGTCTTTAACGTTAAAGACACCTTTGAGAGGCTTGTGGTCAGTATAGACCGTGAATTTCCTGCCTTGGAGGTAGCATCGGAAATTCCTAGTGGCCCAGACCATAGCCAATAACTCCTTTTCAATTGTGGAGTAATTTCTCTCGGCTTTGTTCAGCGTTCGGCTTGCATAGGCGATTTCCTGGTCTTTTCCCACTTCTCCTTGGGAAAGCACGGCGCCTAATGCTTCGTTGCTGGCGTCCGTTGTAAGATTGAAGGGTTTAGAGAAATCTGGATAGATTAAAAGTGGTGGGGAAATTAGAGCATTTTTAATGCTTTGAAATGCTTCTTGGCATTTCTCGGTCCAATTGAATTTTACGTCCTTGCGGAGTAAATTCGTGATTGGACGAACAATTTTAGAGAAGTCCGGAATGAACTTCCTATAGTAATTGGCGAGTCCTAAAAAGGACTGAACTTGCCCTACTGTTCTGGGAACAGGAAATGTTTGGACGCAGGCCGTTTTGCTGGGGTCTGGTAATGCACCTTCGCTAGAGCATTTGTGCCCTAGGTAAACAACTTCTCGTCTCAAGAACTGGCACTTCTCTGGCTGCAGTTTGAGGTTGTTCTCTCTCAATTTGTCGAAGACTTTGCGAAGTTTACCGTTGTGGTCATTTAGGTTTTTCCCGTAAATGACGATGTCGTCAAGATAAACGAAACATTCAAGGCCTTGTAGGCCTGTCAGAACGAAGTTCATGAGGCGTTGGAATGTAGCGGGAGCTCCTTTGGGTCCGAATGGCATACGCTTAAATTCGTAGTGCCCGTAATTAGTGCTAAAAGCGGTCTTATGTCGATCTTTTTTGTCGACTAAGACTTGATGATAGCCGTTGGCCAAATCGAGAGTGGTAAAGTACCTGGCATGACCTAGTTGGTCAAGAATATCCTCGATTCGGGGTAGCGGAAATGCGTCGCCAATTGTCTTTTCATTCAATTTGCGAAAATCGACAACGACGCGCCACCTTTTTTCACCATCGGGTCCCGTCTTTTTGGGGACAACTAATAAGGGTGAATTCCAAGGGCTTTTGCTAGTTTGGACTATCCCGTTTTCTAGCATTTCTCTTAATTGCTCGTTGATTACTTGTCTCTGGGTCTCTGGTAGTCTGTAGGCCTTTTGATTTATGGGCGCTTGATCTTGTATTAAAGGGATATTGTGGGTGATAGCATTTGTGTATGTGAGCTTATCACCTTTTAGAAAGAAGATATCGTTGCACTCGTAGCAGAGTTCGGATATCGAAGCTTTTTCTTCCGCATTTAGGTTTGGGTCTAGGCTGAGCTCTTGGTCTAACCTGTTGACTCGCGGAGTATGTGTGGGATCTTCATGATCCGGAAATAAGTATTTTACGTGTTGTAAGATAGCTGTGTTTTCCGAAAAGCTTATGTTAGTTTTAGGTTGTTGTAACCTTTTTCTGTGATTATTTTTACTTACTTTACTAGTCGGCAGGGCATGTGCTTCCTGCTCTTTTATTGGTGGAGTACCGTAATTTAGGGGTACTTTACATTGGTCCAAGTACTCGCACGCATTCGTATTTTGGCTAATAGGCCGTGAAAAATTGGTTCTCTTAATACTATTTGACGGTGGAGCCAACTTTGCCTTCAATGAGGTCTTACGGATCTCGCACGCGTCTTTTATCGGGCTCAGGGGGCACCTTGTATTCTTAGTACTAATTTTATTAAGTGGTGGAGTCGACTTTGCCTTTAAGTAGGTCTTACTGAGCTCGCACGCACTTGTGATAGGGCTCTTGGGCCACTGTTGTTTCTTAACACTAACTTGGTTGGGTGGTGGAGTCGTCTTTGCCTGAGAATAGGTCTTACTGAGCTCACACGCACCTGTTATAGGGCTCTTTGGCCTCGTATATATCTTAAATCTAGGTAAACTAGACGGAGGAGTCCTCGGCATCTTGTTTATCGGCTTCTGGATCTCGCTCGCATCTTTTATAGGGCTCTTGGGCCTCGAAATTTTTTTATAATTTACTCTATTGGACGGTGGAGTCATTGCTGCCTCTGTTCGGGTCTTACTGAGCTCGCACACGTCTTGTATGGGGCTCTTGGGCCGCGTTAGTAACTTATATCTAGGTATTCTGGAGAAAGAAGTTTTGCTTGACTTCTGTTCTGCCTTGGGAGGCTCACTGATGTGTGTGTTACTCGCTTGCGATTTATTCGGCTTGAGAACGTGTTGTGTATCAGTGGCTTCTCCTATTGGGATGACGGCGTAGTCATGTTTAGGGAGCAGTTGTAATAATGAACTGTTGATGACTACTTTAAAATTGTTAATGTTGAGTATGGCAACTAGCACTGTTTCTTTCCCAGTAGGGAGTAAACTGTTGGCCAGGAAGACTCCGTCGCCTATCTCTTTAGATAAACAGAGCATTTCTTCCTTCACTCGTAACGGGACTGTGGTGATAATTTGTGACCTAGCAGGTATGCATATCGGTTCCTCTAAAGTAACTAGATGCTGCCTCATATCGCTGGTTTCTTGATCACCCAGACAGCTCTTTTCGTATTCCGTCGGCTCTTGTTGAACCTGGCAGCCAGCATTACTCTGTTGAGATGCCTTGGAGACACTGCATGTAGATAGCTTAACCTGTTTAGGTTCCATCTTTTCAGCAAGTGACCTCACTTCGACTGCTTTTCTGGAATTCAGCTTGTCCGTTTTGCATGACAAGGGCACGGTGAACTCTTCGGGATTTGTTTCCGTACAAGGAAACTTGAGTGCTTTATTTGGGCCTTCAACATTACAATTGTTTGATAGGAAATCGTTTCCTAATAGGCCGTCATCGGAAAGACCTGGCAGGTTTTGTACCACCTGAAACTTGCAGGGAATTTTATTTTTAAAATTGAAGTTGCCCTTGCAATTTCCCAATGTCTTTCCGGTTCCAAAAGGGGTCTGTAAAGTGCATGCCTCATTGGAATTAATTATCTTGAGGTCTTTAATTGCTCTTTTCTTAATAATACTAACCTCAGCGCCAGTGTCCACTACTAGTTTTGTATGGCCGTTAAGGCTTATGTCCAGTGGAAGTTGCACTGTAGGGACACCGGATTCGGGCGCTTGAGGTGACCCTTTTAATTTTTTAGTTGGGTTTACAGTCGAGCCGGGGAGTTTTGGGTCGACTGCATGTCGTTTCCCTGACTCCGGGCTTCCCATTTTTTCTTCTGGCGGCAGTCTTCGTCTGCATGTCCTCGGCGACCACAAAAGGTGCATTTGAGTCTTATATTGAAGACTTGAGGACTCTTTGTGTTGTGTTGATCCTGTGTAGGTCTGTTGGAGAGGCGTGGAGGAACAATTTGTTGGGTCTGTTGACTTTTTCTGCAATCACGGACGTCATGTCCATAGATTTTGCAGTTTGAGCAGAAAGGGGTGTTCTTGCGCTTAAGGCAATCTGTATATGTATGACCCTTTCGCTGGCAGAAATTACACGTGATGTTACGGACCAGTGCATCTGTATCCGAGTTTCTGGCATCAGTGTTTGTAAACGGTCTTTGTCGTGACTGTGATGAACCTGGGTTATTCACATTGCGTGAAAACTGGGTTGGATTTGGAGCTCGAGGTGATGCGAACATAGGTGTTGATGGCATTTGATAGTAAGGAGCTCTATAGTAAGCTCTCACTCGTAAATCTGGGTCTACTGGAGCCATTGGAGGAGCTTGTACCAGAGGAGTCTGGACGAATGTAGCACTTTGTTGTAATTTCTCCATGTCCAAGGCTTTTTGAATTAGTGACTCTAAATCGCCTTCTCCCTGCGTGAGCAAATATTGACACAGGTATGGGTTAGTTACTCCACTTTTCAGAGCGTTTTTGGCGAAATCCATCAGCTGTGTTTTCACAGCAGGGACTGCCTCAGCTCCATACTTCTGTGTCGCTGCCTCGTTGCAAATCGTCAACAACTGTTTCAATCTTGTAATGAACACAGTGAGAGATTCTAACGGGTTTTGTCTGGTGGTAATTAGTTTGTTCACCAGCTCCTGATATGTCTCACGGGGAAGATACGTTCTGTTTAAACGTTCCTCTACTTCAGTAAATGAAGCAGGGACGTCTGAAGCGAATAATTGGTATGCGTCACCTCTGAGTCTTGTAGGAAGGACCTGAATGAAAGCCACTTTTTCTTCATTATTAAGGCACTGCATAGTTTGTTTGCAACAGCCAATGAAGGTTTGTAACTCTCGTCCCAATTGTGGGGTACTTTCACCCGAAAATAAGGGAACGAGTTGAGCTGTGAGCTTAGCTACTTTAGCGTAATCCACCATTATGTGTAGTCTATTGACTGGAAATTGAAATTTCGGTGGACTAGCTGGGCTTGTTTCTGGGCTGATTTCCGTTAAGGATTCTTCGAGCCAATCGATTAGCAGGTCTTCGGGAGTTGGTTCAGCTACTTCACCGTCACTGTCGCTATCACTAACACTGTCACTTAACCTAACACTCTTATTCTTTCCTAGATCTAAACTGAGTGAGCGCCGAGATTCGGAAAACTGTTCTAGTTCCTTTCGGAACTGTATTGTTTTTTCTTTTAAGGTCTTTAACTTGACGAGTCTGGTCTCACGCTCTGTTTTTAATTTGTGATCTAAGGCGTCACAACGGGTAATCGTCAGTTTATCCGATTCCCGCGCTCTCTCGTATAATTTATTTAAAAACTTAGCTAAACTTACTTGACTATTCAGACCTGGCAGAACGGTTCCGCTTCGAAGTCTAGGTCCTGTTGGGGGTAACTGTGGAGGTTTTTCTCCTGCAGCGGATGATGTACCTTCACCGGGGTGCTGTGTATTGGCACCTGGGGTTAATCCCGCGTCGGCTAAAGATGGAGAGTTTTCCCTCGCTGCTGTTTCTGGTTCCTGCTGAGGTAGAGCAGGATTGTCGGCTGGCATATGATGCGCTGTTCAGTGAAAGGGGGGCTCCTTGCCTGCTTAGGTCCCCTTGCTGTAATTGAGAGGGGGGTTTCTTTAACCGCCTTCGAGTTCCCTCTCAATCCTTTGTCGGTTGATTTCGGCTTTCTTTTGCAGCTGGGGGGGCCCTGGGCCGTCTTAACTTCCCCTGGATCTAGTTGAAAAGGGGGCTTATGAGCCGTCTTCGATTTCCTCTTCAACTCCGGATCGTTGACTGCTAGCGTTTGGTCGTCTGTTTGGCTGAAACTTCAGGCTGCTTATAGAGCTGTGTCCTGGCTGATCTGTACTCGTCCTTCTGGGGGAGTTTGGAATGGTTCTCCTCTTCCTTCTTTGGACTATTCGCTTGTATCCCTTGGTGGTGCCTGTGCACAAATTGGGGTGAACGCTTGCCCGCCTGGAGCAGAGGCGCCTAGAGATGGTATCTACCCGAGTGTTGGGGGTGACTTGGCCTAAGTGGCTTAGTCAATGGGACCCCTTAGGTTCGCAGGATAGCGGATTTTAAAGCTCTTATGCCTTTCTGTTTTGACTTTTAGAAAGCAGGCTTCCACTATCCTACCGGCTGCGCCAATTTTGTTATATATTTTTTTGGGTGTACAACAATATATATATATATGTGTATCTATATGGGGTACTCACTGGCCCTGAGCGCAGTTACTCAGGTAGTCACGTATCCCAATGTTCCTTTTTGTAACTATAACTGTAGGAAATTACAACACTCTTTTCTGGCAAACACAAAACTCTTTATTTATTTCTCTTTTTTTTCAGGTTGTCCAAAACCTGCCACAACTTCCCTACGTTATTCACAAACTTCACTTATTTTCTAAAACGGACTCTTAGCACTCACAATTTAGACAAAATTAGGCAACTGCGTGGTGAAACTAATTACTCTCATTGAACTTGGTTCTCAAAAATTTGGTTATAACTCAGCCATGAAACCAAACACAAACGAACAGCGATCCCGACCGTGGTTCTAAATCAACTTGACTGTCTAAAACTGACTGTACTCGACTTGGATTTTCGTAATCGCAAGTCTAGTTGCTCAGGATAGGAAAGTGCTTAATTAGCATTCCTATCCTGAGAAAATTATTTACCGCTGGGCATGTTTAAACATGCCCAGAATTATCGCGACGAACGATGGTTGGAATTGAAATTTGATATTTTCATAAATATCCAACCATCGTCGTGCTATCGTGCATACATTGTTGCGATCACAATGTATGCAGCTCGCGACAATTCGCTGATAAGAGCTTTTTTCGGTGAAGACTTGATCATTTCAGTCTTCACCGACGTAAAATTTTATGCGCCCGATATGTACGTTTGTATGTATGTACATACATATCGTATTTACGACAAATCTTACTGAAGGTACGATTTGTCGTGGGGCTTTTGTTTTTTTCTAATGAAACGACTTGGGATGAAACTTAAAACTTCTATTTTTCCCAAGTCGTTCTTATGGGAAAATATTTTGGTTTTGTGCAAAGGAATGTGACGAAATTGCTGATGGCAATTTTTCGCTTTGCAGAGAGATAAGCTAACCATATTTTAGCTTTATACTTATGTATGTTGGTTAAATAAATTTAATCAATTATAATTATTTTTAAAATATCTATTTTAGACAATTTAGATATATAACAGCATTTTTGTAGCATCTACTGTAGTATTTTCATCTACAATTATTGAAAAGTAGCTCTAGCCGATATCAGTTATCAAATCTTCTAACATGCAAGGTTAAATTACATTCTTTATTAGTGCAGTACATTTTGTTCGATGTAGTTTTACATCACTCAACACCTTGGAATATTCGTCCAAATTTTATAATATAACACCAAGGTGGTCTAAAACAGAAATTGAACAATGTTCTCATATGCACGCAGCAATCCTAAGTTCGGCTATTTTACGACTTTCCGCAATTTGTTTATTTAAAAATGAGTTAACTTTGTTGCTACTGCTTGTGCAAATTTAAATGCCTCTAAGTGCTTCTCGCATTTTCCATGGTTATGCAAATTTTTCTTGCGAGCCTAAAGTGTACATCTACAAAGCTTGCAGAAAGCTTTGGTATCATCTTCAGTAATTTCTGAAAGCCAGTCTTAAAATAGTAAAATAACAATAATGAATAATGAAAATATTATTTTAAAAGACGATCATTTTCATATTTTAGTAAATTGTAACTACAATCAGGATATTTAGTTAAGTACAAGAAAGGTTAGTAAAGATCACTTCACCATTTCTTAATGAAAATTTAAAAAAATAAGAATTATTCTGAATATGGACGCCAGAATCACTAAAATTTACTTATTTTCGATAATTTTGAGAATATTTAGAAGAACTCAAGTCAGTACGGTATGTTCAACAATTTAAAATTGTTCGAATTTTCATCCAGATTCTAAAACTACAATAATAATTTCCACACACACTGTACTCGAGATTGTGTAATTGTGCTCCCATAAAAAAAAACGAAATATGACGTGCTAAAATTACGCTAATTTTTCTTTACATCTGAACAAATTTATTCCATCACTTTTCTAAGAATAAGTTATAGGAAATACTTAATATATTTAAAAAGTGTTGATAACGCAAAGTTACTTACCTGAAAATTCAGGCTCAGACTCCTATGGCCCAACCCAGACGAGAACTTTTTGGGGAAGGAAGGAATTTTTCGTCCCTTGGCTAAGACGTGCCATAACAATAATGATCCTTCGCGTACTTCCTTATATCATTACCGAAATTAATTGTGTTCGTGTTCAATTAAGTCACAGTATTTGATATAAACAATTACTGTATTACAAATTCACAACACGTAATGATTTTTAAATTATAATATTATCACCTCAAATCGCAATTAAACATCTGTACAGCCGTCCGATGAGAAATTTCAGAAATTTCGCAATTTAAAAATGGCTGACTTGTTGTAGTATTGGTATGCTACCCTTACTCCCGATCGAAATTTGGTAGCACGGACTTTTTCCTACCCCCGAGTACTTCTCACCCGTAAAAAGTGCCAATATCCTCCCCTATGTGGGCCATGGCTAAGCTTTCCTATATCGCCTGATGGTACTCTTTGCCATTTTTAGAAACTTTTATTCCACTAAGTACGAACAATTGACAATTATTTTTAAATGAAAGATTTGCTTGCTTAACTAAAAGAACCTACATTAACCAGCAAATTACTAGGAATACTTCGATAGTTTCGATGTTTATAGTCGATAGCAATTAAATGCATGTGCAGTACATACATATCTAATACCATGATACGAATAGCTGCGCTGCGTATTCCAATTCATTTCAGTACGTTGTAATTTATATGCATGTGCATTATAAAACATAGTCAGAAGCGACAAAATTAAGATTCCCCCGAATCCCTACCATATGAATATTCGCTCGATAATGAATTTGGAAAAAAAATCACCACAGCTGTCCAGTGTGGTCATATAACATGAAACTGAAACTGTGCTAAGAAGTTTGAAATTATTATATTAATTAGGTTTCACGTACTTCGTAAAAATTAAAGTAAGATTTATGCTTTTGGATACTTGAAGTATCCCCATTTTTTCGCAATTTAAAAAAAAGTTCCCCATGATTTTTCCCAATATTATCGTTTCCCCAAAATTTTCCTCAGGAAGAAACTATTCCCCAAAATTGCAAAAAAAACCATCTGGCAACCCTGTTTCAAGCATATACAGCAGGCAGAAAACCAAGCTTTACCTATGAGTGTAAGAATTTTGTGCTAGCATGAAATGCTTCTTCTTATTCCTTTCACTTTTTTCAGCCCACTGCGGGCATACAGAGGTTCGATTCGTTTCGAACGAATCTGTTTTTTAAATTTTTTTTTCCATTTTTCTCTATTTTTTGGGTTTTTTTCATTTTTTCATTTCTTTTCTTTGTTCTAAGTTTTCATTAGCCTTTCAAGTCACTCAATAGCGCTATTTGGGACGTATTGATGAGTCAAAACAAAGACTTGAAATTTGTCACCAAAAATAAAATGGGTTGTGTGATGAAATAACAAATAAAACAGTTTTTTTAGCTTTTGCTATATACCGGAGAATCCAAATTAATTCCTTCTTGAGCAAATACAAAAAGAATGTAATTGTTTCTCTCTTTAATACCTTTAAAAATTTAACCTTTTCTGCTAGGGTATATTTCCTTAGCT
Organism: Dioctria rufipes; assembly: GCA_963924295.1. Taxonomy (NCBI): domain Eukaryota; kingdom Metazoa; phylum Arthropoda; class Insecta; order Diptera; family Asilidae; genus Dioctria; species Dioctria rufipes. Next base: position 96,914,572 of record OZ002740.1, on the reverse strand, counting down.
ACGAGCAGTAGTTCCTTAGCGAGCATTAACAAAAGTGGCACCTAGGGTACATGTATACAGAGATGCAACCATATGTTAGAAAGTGAAAAAAATTAAGCAAGCTCGGCACGTAAAAATTGCATATATATACGCAAGGACCTCTCCACTAGATATTTACTCGTAGCATTATAACATTTGACTGAGCGTATTGTCATTTTCCTATAGGAAAGAGTGACACAAATTTTATAGTTTTCTCTTTCGCCCTATGGCAGAATTAGAACTACCAACATCATTTTATGTTTTTATGTTGACTGCAAATGCAATCACCGTAGGAAGAATAAGGTAGAGATAGTGTTTTCCATAGTCAGTCTCCCTAGTCCATACGCAGGAGTCAAGTAAGTAAAAGTAGCCTTTTGAAACTAACGACGGAATGAGTTTAATTTCTTATAAGAGTGCTTATAAGCGATTAAAATATAACTTGAACAAAAAAAAAGGTATATTTTTTTAACTTTAATTCGATTTTCGGGTCTAAAATTTCATCTGATAGGCTCAGCTTTACAAGTTTCTTTATGTAGTAAACGTTATAAAGGGAGTTCAAGCCCTTATATACAGGAATACAATGTTTGTGCCACATGATATAGCAAATCGCTCAGTCCATTGTTATAAGTCAGTGAATAGAATGCACTGAAATTGACATAAAAAGTCAGACAAACACAGTGTTTATATACATCTATCTATTTGATAAAGGAGCACATTTTTTATTAATATTTCAATTTAATTTTTGCGTTAATTAAAACAAGTTTATCATCCTAAACATATTTTATGTACAGCAATACTATTTTATAACATATTTAGTGTTTTTAATCGACAAATAATAATAAATTATGAATCGGTGTACAATTGTACGAAATAATTGGTTTTCATAGCCTGTTCAAAATTTGTGCCATTTTTGAAGCAAGAACGCTTAGTCAAATCTTATTATATTTCATTGATCACACAGGGGTAAGTTATAAGACAATTGTTTTAATGTCACGTCATCTATAATTAAAACTACTCTTTTGGTAGCGCAGGGTCTTGTGGTTTAAACTTAGGAGCTATTGCATTTACTGCGGGTGTAGGTTCAAAGTAATAACTAGATAATGTTGCTACTTGAGTTATTTCATCAAGACTGTAATTTTTCTTACAACACTGTACTGATGTTATAATAATAAAAATTTCCAAACTAAACAACTTCGTATAAAATAAACATAATACGCTTAATGAAATGAATTTAATGAACTTTCCAGTAAGCAATATTGTCTCGAGTTCAATTGTTATTGGGAACAATTGCTTATTTTATGCAATTTGCCTAGTAAGCAAGAGTTCAATAATTTTTGCGAGCAATTATTTTTTATTTGTTCTATGCTAGGTTTTGTGGCCTTTTTATATACAGTTTTATTTATTATGATTTTCTGCATGTAATAATACTGAAATTTATGTTCAGGTTTTATTACAGGCTCCGCGTCTGATTCTGTGTCCGGTACGATCCGCTTTGGCATGCTGGTTTTGAAGTTTATTTCCACTGGTCTTGTGAAGGATGCCCTAACGGGTACGCTTATTGACACTTATGTATTGGTCATGTAGAATGATTTCGTCTAGCTCGAATTGCCTTATTGAATACCGATGACTTTCCTGCCGCTAGTATAGTTCGTCAATAACACAGTTGGGGTTGTTTTCTATATCACATACAACTGAGGGTGTGCATAAAATATTGTGCCTTTTTATCTACACACACTGTTCAAACTCGTGTTCCCTTAGTAGTAGTTAATAGTTTAGGATGGTTAAATTTGATGGTAGTTTAGTTTTGGGGTTACCGATGATTTTGAAAAGATCTGCTGGTTGAAGGCAGTCTAACAAACTTCCTCGTTGGGTGTATGCATTCATTAGCTTGTTATGTCTTTCTCCAAGTTCTTCGTTGTAGTTTGTTGCGAGTAATATACTGCAAGGAACCATATGTTTAATTTGTTAGCATCAAGACCGGTGAACCATTTCTGTTGCATAACTTCAATTGCCTCTTACACTTTGCTAAGTTTGTCAGTAAAACTATTCAATTTTTTGATTATTCTCATCTCGGTTTAGTTTACCGTGGATAAGGTTGTAAGCATGATATTGGTTTGGCTTGCTGAAGAAGCTGCTGGTTGAGCTCTAAGTCATTGATGTCTGCATAAACTTCGTCATTTACTCCGAACAACATCCGCAAGAGATTACCAAGAACTCCTCTTTTCCTTCTTTCCCTGAATGTTTCAGCCTGTAAAGTCTCGATGTGGATGTCTGGCAGGTGATGAAATAATCCATTGCAGTGTGTTTCCCAAGATAACTTAAGTCTTTTATCACACAATATTTTTACTTGCTCGACTAGTTATGTCGTTTTAAATAGTATTGATAGTACCTGCAAAATTACGCAATTTGTGTTTGGACATTTTCTTCGGTTTTTATAGTTGTTTCGGGTAGTACATGTCTTGGAAGTTTGCGCAGAGTATATCCCATCGCAGCTCTATATTGTTCTGTTAGTTACTTTTGCTTTTCTATCAGTAGTCAAATTTTTTAGGGACGGGGTGAATGCGTCTTCTATACGTTGCAGTTCTGTCTTCAACTTCATGACCCGACTCCTTACGTGCTTATTTTGATAGTTATTTTGACATTGTCGGGATGGTATTGGAGAAGCCTTATGGTGTATCTGAGATTTTTGTTGCTTTGAGTGTGGCTTTATTTGGATTCTGTTGAAACTATTACGTTTCCAGCCAGTGTTTCTTTATTACTTCCTATATTACTATTTGCTGCTTCTTGAGGTTCCGGGAGCTTGATAGGCATAGGACATATTTTTGGTAAAAGTCGTTTGAGCTCATTACTTACCCTATATTGAACAGTTTCGACCCGCACTAGTCCATCTTTACCAGGGTGAACCTCTTTAATCTATGCTAGTGGCCAATTTGTTGGTGACAAGTTTTCGTCTTGCAGTAGAACTATTTGTCGGATTTACACATTGTTAGCCCTGTTTCTCCATTTTGGTCGTTGTTGTAAGTAAATCAGGTAGTCTGTGGACCACACCTTCCAAAAATCTCTGTTAATTTTTTGAATGTGGTCCCACCGAGAACGGCTAATGATGTGATTCATTGAGATGCTGGGCCTCAGGAGGGCCAATTAGAGCTTCTCCTATTAAGAATTGCAGGGAAGTTGAAATGTTAAGATCCGATGGATCTTCTGTCAGGCAACATATTGGCAACGAGTTGAGACATCCCTCAATTTGACATAGGAGCGTTGTCATTTCCTCAAGCGTAAGGATTGACTTACCTATGACTTTTTTTAAATGGTACTTAACGCATTTTACGCCAGATTCCCATATTCCTCCAAAGTTAGGAGCTGCCGAGGGAATAAGCTGCCATTCTCTGCCTTTGTATGCTAAAGTATCTACTAGACCGTCGCTGTATATAAATGTGCACCTCCCTCTTCTGGCGAAGAAACGTCTTAGTTCTGCCAGTAAAACTTCTGTTGTAAGGCTACTTTCTAACTCCAGCTGTATTGTTTTGGTGGTGAAACATATGAAGACTGCTATGTAACCTTTGTGCGTTGTGTTTCCTCGCATTCTAGAAGCTTTAGTCGGCAGCTTAGTCAACTCAAGGCTAAATGGGTTCGTGGGTGTTACTCCCGGTGAAGGGAGGTTTCCCATTTGGCGTGTTGGAATTTGTGCTTTATAACGAATGCATCGAATGCACTTACTTATTATAATCTTAACCGGACTTCTCGATTTTATGATTCAGAACTTTCGTCGTAGAAATGCCAACTTTGTGGATCCACCGCTTATCCAAGTTATCACAATAGTGGAGTCTGTACATGCGTATGTTGTTACATCAGGGAATTTTAGCACAACTTATACGTAATGCAGTAGGTTCGCTAATAATGCTCCACCACATATTTCGAGCCTTCGTAATGTTTTTTTTTCATTTTATTGATGCTTCTTTGGTTTTTATTGTTAATAGAGTTGTATGGGTTTTTCCTGCCTTGATCGTGGTTTTGCTATACACTCCCGCAGCACATGTGTGAGATCTGTGCTCAAGCTAAAGGGGGGTGCCGGTTGTAAAAGGATAACTCAGCTTTGTCTCAATTCAAATATAAAATTTATTCAATATATTGCTTATAACTATTATCACAAATTCAAACAAAACTTAACCTATGAAGAAATAATTCAATGCTTAAAATTAACCTAGCCTACTACAAAATTCAATACTATCACTATATGAATTCAACAAATAAATTCAGTAAACGACAATACTAAATACTCCCGCTGAGGTTTGTTCCCCTTATTTCTGAAAATAGAGAGGAAAATCTACTATTAATACAATAGAAGTTTTGTGCTACACATATAAGCACGGTAGCAGTAATGCAAAAATATTTATAATGACAGAAGTACGTTTCGGCAGCAGGAGTAGATTCCTGCTTAGACGTAAGATAAAATTAAAGCAGAAGTAGATTTCTGCAGTAGGAGTAAATTCCTACTCAGGGTGAGAGATAAAATAATAATAAGCAGAATTAAATTTCTGCAGTAGGAGTAAATTCCTACTCAGGTGGGAGATAAAATATAAGCAGAATTAAATTTCTGCAGTAGGAGTAAATTCCTACTCAGGTGGGAGATAAAATATAAGCAGAATTAAATTTCTGCAGTAGGAGTAAATTCCTACTCAGGTGGGAGATAAAATATAAGCAGAATCAAATTTCTGCAGTAGGAGTAAATTCGTACTTAGGTGTGGGATGGATTTAGCAGAATTAAATTTCTGCAGTAGGAGTAAATTCCTACTTCGATATGGGATGGAATTAGCAGAATTAAATTTCTGCAGTAGGAGTAAATTCCTACTTAGATGGGAACAAAATTAGGTTTGGATAATTTAGGAAAATCAGAGTAAATTCTGATGTTTTCAGATCAAATTCTGAATTGGGAATGGGTAATTCTGCTGCAGCTCGTCGCCTTTTTATAGCCGCCGCGAACCGCTACGCTTCGGCTTCATGATAGGTTGCCTTGACAACGCCCGTTCTCAAAGTTGTTATACTTTGATGGCGGCGTCCCGCAGTGACGTCATATGAGACCATTGAGTTGCACTGAACTCTGAAGGCGAGAACATATGATGTGATATGTTGACATTTTGACATGTCAACGTAAATAATCGGAGAGAAGCTTGAGAAATGGTAAGTTTGTAATATTTATTAATATTATTAGTTATTTATAAGAGTTTTTTGTTTATTTCCAGGTGAAATATCATGGAGCAAGCCCCAGGACGGCGTTGGACCAAAGGGAGGAAGTTCCCTTATATTAGATAAGTATTTTTGTTTAAATTATTTTAAGATGAAATTCTTTGTGTTCCTTTTTTTGTATCTTTTTTGGAAATGCAAACTAGGGAAGCAAGCTGCATCGAGGGATTTTATATGTGGACGGAACATCCTCTCGCCTCAAAATTGAAGAGGCAATTAATATATATATATATGTAATTTTTATTATAGTTTTAATAAAATCGTTTGGTTTTAAATTAACTTACTGTGTCTTGTTTAAAGAAGTGGAATACGTCCTTTCTTCTTGTCATTTTTAGAATGCTGCCGTCAGGAAGTGTGCATCGGAAGAATTTTTTTGCCCTTTTGATCTGGTCCCATGGTATGTTATTCGTTTCTAACAGTTTAATTACGATGGGAGTAGCCATTATTTTTCCAACCAAGTCGACTGGGATCCCTGGAGTCGCTAATTCGATCGGTGACTTGATTTGTATATCCATTAACTGAGGCAATGGTGTTTGACATGTTTCCTTTGAACTTGTTTTATTATTTTTACAGGCCACATTTGGGCTTTTGGTAGGAATTTGGGGCATTGTCGGGATACGAACTGCTGGGTTATTTTCCCTGGGCCTGGTTTTGAATTTAAAGTCATTCGTCGGTTTGACTTCCTTTTTCAAACGTTTGATTTCTTCTGCAGCTGGCCTTGCTTCGAATGGCCGGAAAAGTTTGTTCACAGGCAAGACATCGTGAGGTGGCGGTCGTATAATGGCCGATTTGAATTGCTCTGCCTTCTTTGGCGTTGGTGGCAATGGGCTCAATGGCCTAATTGGCTTAAAGGAAGTCAAAAGCTCTGGTGGTGTAGGTGACAAGCCTGCATCCATGGAATCCAGAGATTCTGTATTTAAAATTCCGTGCACTTTCTCCATTGTTAAAAATTTAACTCAAAAAATAATATATAAGGAAAATTAAAACCAAATAAAAAAAACGGAATCTAAAACCTGACCGCACTAATATACACTTGACAACTTTCGAAACTGATGTGAATTTTGGCGGATTTAAATATAACGGCAAATTTTGTTATTTAGTAATGCCAAAGAGAAGTGTTATTGGCGGGGATTTTGAAATTATTTTTGATAGGAGAGATTTTAAAAATATTTTGAGAAGGGTACTTTAAAGGGATTTTGATATTAGTTTTCTTTAATTGGAATTAGAAAACCTATTGTTTTTATTTTTTTTTTCATCCTTCCATATGTGTTTTTGTGCAAAGTATGGGGATATTTTGCTTCAGATTGTGTCGCTGGTGAATTAGTATTCTCTTTCATTACTAGTGTAGAGTGAAAAGGTTTTTGACTATAGTGGCGCCATCTAGTACTGAGGTTCTGAGTTTTTCTACAATCGAAATCAGTTTGTGTCGGTTGTGAAGTAGCTGAACCTGATCGAGATGGCGATAGTTTTGATGTACCTTTTCCTTTTGTACAAAAGGTGGAGAATGTGGTTAAGGTGTAGTGTTTTACTGTTTTACTTGAAGCATTTCTCCAATTTTTTCTCTGATACTCTTGGTGTTTGGGAACATCATGATTTTTGGTGAATGCATAATTTTTGGAGGGAAGGCGTTGACTTGTTACAGCGTGGAGTCTGTCTTTTGGTGGTATTGTTGACGTATTGGTGCATTTACAAACTCTTTTTAGTTCGTTGTTTGATTTAATGTTTGTTGTGGTGTAGGTGGATAGCACAGTCGTAGTTGTGCGTTCTGTTTCTGGTACTCCTCCAACCAGAATCCAACCCAATTCTGTGTTTTGGGCTGTTGGAGAGTTGCCAGATCCTCTCTTTATACCATTTTTGATAATGGCGGCGTATACTTCTGCTCCAAGGAGAATTCGATTTCTCCTGGAATTGAGAAGGTAGGATCTGCTAGCGGGAGGATGTGAATGTGTCTCCAGTTTGACACTTCAATTACATTGGTTGGCAGCACATCTGTGATTTTTCTAATCACGAGCATGTTACTTGCAACTTTAAAATTGGTGTGTAAAGAATTAATTGTGACTGTAGCTTCTTGTACAGCTGTATTGGTAGAAGTTGTACCAAGTCCAATTAATTCTTGGGTGGTTGGAGATCCTTTAAATCGTAATAGCTTAAAGGCCTTTTCTGTCATGATTGACACTTGTGACCCTGAGTCTACTAACGCTCGGAATGTCATCGTGAGACCGGATGGTGCAGTGACGTTAATCAGAGCTGTAGAGAGAAGAGCTCTGTTCATGTTTGCGGTTAGAAAACTTTGAACTTGTTGTTCATCATTTCCATAGGTGGGTGTGCTTAATTCAGCTTCCATATTGGAATTTTGGGAGGATTGATTGGGTGATTCTGTCACCGAATCGTTTCGCTCATAGTGGAGCAATGTGTTATAATTTTGCTGACAATGATAACACTTTTTATTGCTAGTGCAATTTGAGGTTATGTGGTTGGGAGATAAGCAATTTTTGCATAAATGCTTATTTGTGACAACTTCATGTCGTTGTCGGGTGTTCATATTTCTAAAGGTAGGACAGTGAAATATGATATGGTCACCCTTGCAATGGCTGCAAGAGGATTTTTTTGTAGGAAGGTGATTTGGTGTTGAACTTTTATTTCTGTTCAAGAGACCATATGTAGGTTTGGGTGAGAATGGTTTTCTCTGTGTCATATTGGATGACGTAATTTTGTTTCCAATCATTTCTAGAGTCCGGAAGCGAGACTCTAGAAATTTGGTTAAAGTCTTTAATTCAGGTAGGTCTGTACTACTCTGTAAACTTTGCTCCCATAACTGGTGTGTGTCTGGGTGTAGTTTTTGCACTGTCAAGTATATGATCAGTGGATCCCAATTCCTTGTTTCTATTCCTAAGTTTTGTAATGCTAATAACGCTTCGGTTATGTTGTCTAGCAGACGTTTAATATTATCGGCAGTGTCATGATGTATGGGTGGGAGCGATAATAATTTCTTTAATTGTACGTTGACTAAAATTCGCTTATTGGAATAGCGTTCTTTTAGGAGCTGCCAAGCTGGTCGGTAGTTTGCATCGCATACTTCGTAATGCCTGAGCAATTTTTCAGCCTCTCCTATTAGATTTGTCTTTAGAAAATACAATTTGTCAACGTCTCTTAAATTATTGTTGTTGTGTATAACCGAATTGCATAAATCGTGGAATGAAATCCACGTAGAGTATTCTCCATTGAAAGTAGGAAGTTTAATTCTGGGGAGTCTTTCATTATTACATGAATTTGTGTTGGCATGTGATGTCTGAGTCTGAGGAGGATTGTTGACAGGCGTTGGTGTTAGTTTGTCTATATCCTCTTCCATGCTTGCTGCTTTTTCGATGTGTTGGAGAAATTTCGCTTAACCAACATATTACTACATCAACATACATACCGCTTAAATCTATACTACGCATTTAGTCGAAATATTTCAGTTCACTGACACAAATATCATCATAAAGGTCAACAAACTCTTCGTATCGAAATGCCAATAAATCTATCCACAGTGAGAAGAGAAACAACCTCCTAAACTGTACTCGCATTGTTATCGCCCGCAATCCCGCACAGTCGATTGCTATCATTGCCATTGCTGAAGTCAGAAAATCACTTATCAGTTGATCGTCGCAGCATTAAGTCGCCCGCAAATAATTGTAATAATAGTAGAATAAATTTAATGGTTAAAATTAAATACTTCTTTCATTTCTCAAAAGTTAATATCAGCCCTATATTTGTGAACATTTTTTGGTGCCGAAACCCGGGAATTAAAAGAAATTGTAGTGAAAGACTAAGAACATTCTTCATTTGTGACTTTTAAAAAACTATAAAACATTGGACTCGTGAAAATCTGTTGTGACGTTTGTAAGTGAATCACACAAAGCATAGCATCATCGTTCAGGCACAGTTACAACAACATAAGCAATGAATCGAGCATATCGCATATTGGATACCAAATTCCAGAGCTAAGTATTATTTTTCAATTAATATCTGCTCATTTACTGATCAAGGTCGGTCCATTGTTACTGCCTAAAATAATTAAAAAAAAAAACCAGTGGACTTTTATTCGATTTTGTGATTTGGAACGAGAATGAATAAATTAGAATTGCATAGCATATGTAGGTAAATAGTTTAGCACATTAATATAGAACGGATTTTTAAATAAGTTAACGGTACGACATATGTACATAAAAAAAAGACGTTGAACAAAAGATATACGTTCCTAGTATATTGTTAATGAAATTATCATCTCAACTCAAATATTGCGACAAGAGTTTGTTTTGTTGGGTAATATAATAACATCCAATAAGCCCTGACCAATACCAATACATTGGAATGAATTACCGGTAAAACAGTTCTGGCAAATTATGTGCTCCGTGTTGATTTGAAATAGCCTGCTGTGCTGGTTGTGTTTAAGTAACGGACTAAAATAATTATAAAAAAAAACTCAACTTAGATTTTTAGAATCTCCAATTCAATGTTAGATGCTGCAACCCTGCGCTAAAATTATAATAATTTCAATTACATGTTAGATAAAGGATTAGCTAATCAATATAAACAGAACTTCATCCACATTCGATAAAAGTGTTGTATTCTCGAACCTTCTCACGTCAATATGGCTGATATTGAGCTTAGACAAAGACGCGGTCGTGTAAAGGGTTCATTAACTCGGTTGAAGACATTTATTGAAAGTATTACTAGCGCTACAACAATCGAAGAAATTGAAGCTAGATTTGAAAGGTTAGAAAAACTTTGGGATGAGTTTGAAAGTGTTGATGAAGCGCTTGCTGCTCTTTCGGTAAATTCTGAAATGGAGGAGTTTGAAAACAATTTTTTCATGACGTGTTCACTATACCGCAAAGCAATTAAATCGCGATCACCAGTGAATTCCCACGAAAGAAATTTAGGTACAAATAATGGTTCGGATAATCTTAATGATAGCTCTCATCCAATGCTTGACCAATTCAATTCATCTCTGACTCGATTCGTGGAGCAACAAAGAAATTTATGGGATAGTTATTCTCATTTGCCACATACATCAGACGTCAGGCTTCCGAAGGTAAACATACCTCACTTTAACGGCGACTACAAAGAATGGCCGGCTTTTAAAGATCTTTTCTCGGCCATGGTAGACAAAAGAACAGGGCTCACTTTAGTACAAAAGTTTCAATACTTGAAGGGTTTAGTCACAGGTGAGGCTGCTTCACTTATCAAACACCTACCTATTACTGAGGGCAATTATACGGAGGCTTGGGAAAAGCTTCAGAACAGGTATGATAAGAAAAAACATATACTAACAGAATATATCAAATCATTTTATAATCAACCTATGGTATCATATTCTTCATCCACACAATTACGTCAACTCGCCGATACCTCCGATGAACTCATTCGAGGTGTAAACGCGTTGGGAGAAGAAGCAAAGGGAAGAGATCCATGGCTTATCTATGCCATACTTAGTAAAACCGATGCAGATAGTAGAAAGGCATGGGCAGAAGAGACTGTTGGGAATGATATACCGTCACTTGAAGAACTCTTTAAATTCTTAAATAAACGGTGTGATGCATTACAAGCATTTGACGCTCCACTAAAGAGACCAGTTACACGGGCATCAGTTAGAACGTTTCATGCTGATACTAATATGAGCTGTATTAAGTGCTCACAGCCGCATCAACTATTTAAGTGTCCCGATTTCAAAAAAATGGACATAGTGTCACGAGGTACATTCACCTAAAAAAATGCATTATGTTTCAACTGCTTAAGTTCTGGTCATCCTGCAAATCGATGTAAATCAAAGAACTCTTGCCACCATTGTGGAAAGTCCCACCATTCATTACTGCATGAAGCGAATACGACTCTTAGTAGAATACAGTCCCATCATGCAGAATCAAATAGCATCCAGTCACCCACACCATCACAGTCACCGAAAATTAATTTCAACCCCAATGCTGAGCCATTCTTGCTAAATTCAGGTGAAATGTCTAATCCAAATAGCAAACCTACATTGACTTCACTGGCAACATTTCACACAAGACGATCTGTATTGCCACTAATTCCGACTGCATTGGTAAACGTTACTGGTGCTTTCGGTAGACATCAAGTGTGCCGTGCGCTGATTGATTCCGGCTCACAAGCATCATTTGTGTCCGAAGAATGTGCGCAGCGTTTAGGTCACAAAAGAGAGCCCGCGAAAGTTATGGTGCATGGACTGGGATCATGCAGATCAGGAACTACTCATGGATGCATGTACTTGAAACTTCAATCTCGATGCAATAAATCTCAACATATTACAATTCTTACTTATGTTCTGCCAAAGCTCACGTCGCTGCAGCCGTCTGCGTATTTCGATCCTACTGCCTTCACATTCATCAAGAAATATAACTTAGCAGACCCATATTTTAATCATCCAAATAAAATTGACATTCTGATAGGCGCAGATTATTTCATACATATCCTCGAGGACGGTAAATACACAACATCTCCAGAAGTCCCAAGCCTGCAAAACACAATATTTGGCTACGTAGTCTCAGGATCTATTGATATATCAATGAACTCACGCGCCATTACATCACTTCATGTGGATACAGATGAAATTAATAAAACATTAGGAGCATTTTGGGAAATAGAAGAAATCCCTCAAAGCGAGCCTCATTATACTGATGAAGAGAGATTTTGTGAGCACCTATTCACTCAAACACATTTTGTTGACAAAGACTCTGGAAGGTATGTCGTCCGATTGCCCCTTAAAATAACAGAAGACGTAATAGGCGATACGTTAGGAATTGCAACGTCACGACTGAAATCAATGGAAAAGAAATTCGTTACAAATAAAACCTTTCGAGATGAATATCATGAGTTCGTGCGGGAATACAAAGCCTTAGGTCACTTAGAACCAGCTGAATGGGCAACATCAAACTCAAAGACAGAACAAGCGTATCTTCCACATCATGCGGTATTGAAACCTACAAGCCTCACAACTAAACTGCGAGTGGTCTTTGATGGATCTACTATTTCGTCCTCTGGAGTGGCTCTAAATAAGAAATTGTGCGTCGGACCTAAAGTTCAAAGAGACTTATTCCCAATACTCATATCATTCCGAACTTTTAAAATAGCAATTGTCGCGGACATTCAGAAAATGTATAGACAAGTACTAGTCAATGAATTAGATAGAGACTATCAGCGCATAGTATGGAGGGATAACCCTGATGAACCTATTCAACATTACAGACTGACAACTGTAACTTATGGGACCTCATCTGCTCCGTTTCTGGCAACAAGGTCATTGAAGCAAGCTGCAGAAGATTTCAAGAGTCAATATCCACTAGCAGCAAATACAATTCTTCAAAACTTCTATGTGGACGATCTATTGGGTGGTGCAGGAGATGTAGCTACAGCAGTGAAGCTGCACAAGGAATTAAATACAGTTCTATCATCAAGAGGTTTTCCATTACATAAATGGGCTTCGAACTCAGGTCCATTCTTGGATGCCATCTCAGAGAACAATCCATAAAAACAGCACTGAATGAACCTAATATTAATTGCATTGCTTGGACTGACTCCAGCGTCGTTTTATCGTGGCTGTCTTCACATCCGTGCACCTGGAAGACATACATCGCCCATAGGACCTCAGAAATCTTAACCATCTTACCTAGAAAAGCATGGCATCATGTACGTTCCCATGATAATCCTGCAGACCTGGCTTCTCGTGGGATACTACCGACAGAACTACATACTTCAACATTATGGTGGACAGGACCAAGATGGCTATCATCCGATTGGAAATAATACCCTCATGACGGAGTTCGAATTGGAAGTGAGGACTCGACTGACATGGAAAGAAAACCACGCATCCTCAAGTCGCTACAAGCTTCAGTGGAAAACGATACCCTGCTGGATATATTCCAACGGTCATCATCCTTCATAAAAATTCTCCGTATTCTAGCAATGTGCAGTCAATTTATAAATCGCTGCCGGAAACTCGAATCATCCAAGGAACATGATTGGATCACTTCCGGGGAATTAGATGCCGTTCGTCGCGTTTGCATCAAATGGGCACAAGCAGGCGCATTCAGCAGTGAAATAACAGCCCTGCAGAAAAAGCGTGCTCTTCCATCGTCTAGTGTTCTACTGTCGTTGTCTCCATTTTTAGACAGTGAAAACATCCTACGCATTGGTGGTAGGCTGGACAAATCTTCATGTAGCTATGAAACTAAACACCCCATAATTCTACCAAAGAATCATATCCTTGCAAAACGCCTAATCGCATATCTACACATCAAATATCTTCATCTTGGCACGAACGGGTTACTAAGCATAGTAAGAAAAACGTATTGGATTCTATCTTGTCGCACGCTTATAAAAAGACATATTAACTCGTGTATACAATGTGTAAGACAACGAGCACAGACCTCAAAGCAACTCATGGCCAGCCTTCCATCTCCCAGGATATCGTTCACGAGAGCTTTTGAAAACATTGGTGTCGATTACGCAGGGCCTCTGTCTTTGTTGCTACACAGAGGACGTGGCGCAAGAAATACAAAGGGATATATTGCAGTGTTCATCTGCCTTAGTACTAGAGCCATGCACTTAGAAGCTGTTAGTGATCTGACAAGTGATGCATTTATTGCTTGTTTCAAAAGGTTTATTTCAAGACGAGGGATACCTGCCAGTGTATACAGTGACAATGGGACCAACTTTGTAGGGGCTAATCGAAAACTTTGCGAATTATTTAAGTTAACGTCTTCTAATCATTATAAAAGTCTAATTGCAGAGTTCTCAGCATCCAACAGCATTAAGTGGAATTTCAATCCACCGTCAGCTCCGCATTTTGGAGGGAGTTGGGAGTCTGGAGTGAAACTGGTAAAAACGCACCTTCGACGCACAGTTGGAGAGACAAGACTTACATTTGAAGAGCTCACAACATTTCTGGCACAAATAGAAGGGATCTTGAATTCTCGTCCCCTCACTCCGATTACTGATGACATCGACTGCTTTGATGTACTAACCCCAGGTCATTTTATAATTGGAAAACCGTTGGCAGCACTACCCAAACCATCTATAGAGGACATCCCAACATCTATGCTTACACGCTGGAGACTTGCTCAAAAAATGTACCACGACTTCTGGAACCGGTGGTATAAGGAATACCTTGTAACCCTTCAGCATCGCCCCAAATGGAGACGGGAACACACTAACCTGGAAATTGGAAATCTTGTACTGATCAAGGAAGACAATATGCCGCCTGCAACATGGGCCTTAGGACGCATCACACAACTACATGCTGGTCGAGACAATCTAGTGAGGGTTGTGACAGTACGAACTTCAATTGGTGAAGTCAAAAGGCCAATCGCAAAATTGTGCAAGTTACCAATTTGTTAAGGACGCTTAACGGGGGGAGCATGTTGGAGAAATGTCACTTAACCAACATATTACTACATCAACATACATACCGCTTAAATCTATACTACGCATTTAGTCGAAATATTTCAGTTCACTGACACAAATATCATCATAAAGGTCAACAAACTCTTCGTATCGAAATGCCAATAAATCTATCCACAGTGAGAAGAGAAACAACCTCCTAAACTGTACTCGCATTGTTATCGCCCGCAATCCCGCACAGTCGATTGCTATCATTGCCATTGCTGAAGTCAGAAAATCACTTATCAGTTGATCGTCGCAGCATTAAGTCGCCCGCAAATAATTGTAATAATAGTAGAATAAATTTAATGGTTAAAATTAAATACTTCTTTCATTTCTCAAAAGTTAATATCAGCCCTATATTTGTGAACAAGATGTAATACTCCTGTACATCACTAAATGTCTTTTTCGTGAAATATTCTAATTTGCGATCTTCCTGTGTCGCTCTCTTTTGAATTACCCTATGCTGTGTTTGGAATTCTTTCCAATATTCGGTGAACGTTTGTAAACGTTTCTCTGTCGATTTGACAGTCTTTTTCCTGCCTTCTCTTTGATGCCTTTTAAATAGGTCTTCCATTAACTCTTTGACCTGTTTTTGGGACTCAACCAACTCTAATACTGAGCTAATGGTCTCGTCCCCGACGTCAGATTCGTTATCTGTAGACATTTTGAATGGAGAGGCTTAGTTTTTTCTCACTGTGATGCAATAAGCAATATTTTTCTCAATTCTATATTTGAATAGCTGAGTTATCCGGCTCTAAAGGACCAATGTGAGATCTGTGCTCAAGCTAAAGGGGGGTGCCGGTTGTAAAAGGATAACTCAGCTTTGTCTCAATTCAAATATAAAATTTATTCAATATATTGCTTATAACTATTATCACAAATTCAAACAAAACTTAACCTATGAAGAAATAATTCAATGCTTAAAATTAACCTAGCCTACTACAAAATTCAATACTATCACTATATTAATTCAACAAATAAATTCAGTAAACGACAATACTAAATACTCCCGCTGAGGTTTGTTCCCCTTATTTCTGAAAAGAGAGAGGAAAATCTACTATTAATACAATAGAAGTTTTGTGCTACACGTATAAGCACGGTAGCAGTAATGCAAAAATATTTATAATGACAGAAGTACGTTTCTGCAGCAGGAGTAGATTCCTGCTTAGACGTAAGATAAAATTAAAGCAGAAGTAGATTTCTGCAGTAGGAGTAAATTCCTACTCAGGGTGAGAGATAAAATAATAATAAGCAGAATTAAATTTCTGCAGTAGGAGTAAATTCCTACTCAGGTGGGAGATAAAATATAAGCAGAATTAAATTTCTGCAGTAGGAGTAAATTCCTACTCAGGTGGGAGATAAAATATAAGCAGAATTAAATTTCTGCAGTAGGAGTAAATTCCTACTCAGGTGGGAGATAAAATATAAGCAGAATCAAATTTCTGCAGTAGGAGTAAATTCCTACTTCGATATGGGATGGAATTAGCAGAATTAAATTTCTGCAGTAGGAGTAAATTCCTACTTAGATGGGAACAAAATTAGGTTTGGATAATTTAGGAAAATCAGAGTAAATTCTGATGTTTTCAGATCAAATTCTGAATTGGGAATGGGTAATTCTGCTGCAGCTCGTCGCCTTTTTATAGCCGCCGCGAACCGCTACGCTTCGGCTTCATGATAGGTTGCCTTGACAACGCTCGTTCTCAAAGTTGTTATACTTTGATGGCGGCGTCCCGCAGTGACGTCATATGAGACCATTGAGTTGCACTGAACTCTGAAGACGAGAACATATGATGTGATATGTTGACATTTTGACATGTCAACGTAAATAATCGGAGAGAAGCTTGAGAAATGGTAAGTTTGTAATATTTATTAATATTATTAGTTATTTATAAGAGTTTTTTGTTTATTTCCAGGTGAAATATCATGGAGCAAGCCCCAGGACGGCGTTGGACCAAAGGGAGGAAGTTCCCTTATATTAGATAAGTATTTTTGTTTAAATTATTTTAAGATGAAATTCTTTGTGTTCCTTTTTTTGTATCTTTTTAGGAAATGCAAACTAGGGAAGCAAGCTGCATCGAGGGATTTTATATGTGGACGGAACAATATGCTTTCCCGGAGGCATCACAAAATCCTTGTAATTCGATATCAAAGTTTCTTTTTGTGTGATTCATCAATCTTGGTGTTATTATTTCGTCAATCTGTGGAAGCCCTATTTTGAAATTGTGCCATTTGCTTGCATCAATCTCTTCGCAGTTATCATTATAGGCAAGAGCCAGCCAAGTGTGTCTAACAGTTTGGCAATATCAAATAAGGTGTTTCTTTTTGTTAGCAGTTCTTTGGTGACATTAGTTTTGAAGCGAAAAGAATTGTTGTTGGACTCCAATAGATACCTATTGTCTTAATAGATTGTCTACCACTAATTTCGATTTAACCCTTTTCTCTTAGTTCCAGTTGGAATCATACTCAGAAGTTCTGTACTGTTACTTACCCATTTTCTAAGGTTAAATCCGCCACTTCGTAGTAGATTCAATAGCTCCAGTTATAAGATTTTGTCTTCTTCCAACGAGTCAGCTTCAGATATTAAGTCATCTACATAGAAGTCTTTCGGTGCTATGTCTGCAACTTTAGGAAATGCATTTTTCTCATCAATAGCTAGTTGCTTCAAAGTTCTAATGCCCAACTACGGAGCTTATGCTGTACCATATGTTACTGTTGAAAGAGAATATTCCTTGTATCCCATGTTTGAGAATCTTTATAGTACTCTTTGCAGGATTTGGTGTTCATCTACCACATTTATCATTCCGTACATCTGTTCTTTGTCAGATTTTATTGCATATTTATACTTCAGCCTTCTTAATAGAATATCTGACAGATTTTCCTGCAAACGTGGTCCTGTGTGCATCATGTCATTCAAACTGTAGCTAATACTAGATTTCGCAGATGCATCAAAGACCACTCGTAGTTTTGTCGGCGTACTATAATTTTTAATGAACGCTTGATGGGGTAGGTAGTATTCTTGTTTTGGGACTTTGAGCTTTGGCTCTATTCTTCTCATATGACCCTGTCCTAGATATTCCTTCATAAATTTGCAGTATTTTTCTTATGTTCGGGATTTACAAGAAATCCTTTCTCCAGTTGTAGTTGTGAGACTCTCATATTTTGTTTAGATCGTCTTTTTATGGAAGGTGTGCTGTGTACATCCCATTCTTGTATAGTTTATATGTGAGTTGGTAGTTCTCTTCACATATTTGATCATCTTCGGAGAGTTTGGATTTGTTGTGATTTCTTCTACTTCCCAGAATTTCTTAAGTTGTTTATTTAACTCGATCGGTGAAAACATACTAATTATCTTTGAAGGACTAGATATATTTACTGATGTTCCCGTGAGTATCCACCCGAGCTCTTGTCTTGTCTTTTGAGCTAGCAACACTTTAGCCGGTCTTTTAACACCGTCCGTGACGATTAAACTGAAGATATCTACTGCTATCAAAATATAGATTGCAGGAATATCTAGTGTGCGATCGGTTGGCATCATATTATCTTGATTTTGGATATTTTGGGTAGCAGCTTTGTCAAGTTTGGATGAATTAACGCTATCACTCGTAGTTGGAAATCTGAAGGAAATCTGGGCAATAATTGAAGAACCAATTTACTTCAAGATTTACCAGATTTTACGTTGCCTACTCCGGAAATCTCAATATCACTTTATGTTCTAGGTATTCCAATAGATTGAGCTGCTCTTTCGGTTATAAATGGCGCCTGAATTGCATGGGTGCACTCACGTGTAATATCATGAATGTTTTTTAACCCTTCAGAGGACTTTAGGTTTTGATTCTGTTGATTGAATAATAGATCTAGTTAAGCAACTAACAGTGCTCATTTTTTATTGATTTTATAGTTAATCGGATCCGATTCTACTAAGTAAATAGCGTCTGAAATCTGTATGTGTTTCTTAAGCTTTGCCGCTTCGCCTCTGAGGTTTTTCTTTAGATATTGTAACTTTTCTGCGTTACATAGGCGATTATTGCTTTGAATGATTTTGGTAAATATGTCTGGAAAACCTGTCCAGTCATTATAGTTCCCTTCGAATATTTGTATTGTTTGTCTGTGTAGTCGAATCCAGGCATCTCCTACTGTCTGTTGGATGCCTGACTTTTTATTTCATGTAGCCATACCATTATGTCTTGAATTTCTGTTTCAAGTTGTCCATTTTCATCTTGACGAAAATAAGAATCGGTGAATTCCTGTTTATGCATAATGATTTCTTCGTGAGATGCGGCTACACTGTTAAAGTGGTCGTTTAAGGTCCATCTTTTGTACTCATAGTACATCGTTGGATGCTGTTGGTCTTTATGTCTAATTATATCGTTCATGAGTGTAGTAAGGATGCTAATTTTAACCATTTGTCTCTTCATTCTTAACTTCTCCTAATCGTTATTCATATTTTTATGAAGTGTGAAATCGGTAGTACTCGATTGAATCAATTATCTTCGTAGTCTGTTGATCAAGCATCCCAGCACTTTCTTGGGTTGAGTTCGTTAATATTGTAAACTGCTTGACCAAAGCGTCTTCATCTAAACTGTTTTAGTATTCATCCAACAACCATAGTCCCTCATCGTATATGGCCTTTACTTGTTCGTTAAAGATTTTCTGAAAATATCCATTCTCTGTGCTATTCAGGTTTTTGATTAAATGGTCTCGTTCTTCAAATTCTTGCCAGTATTTCATGAAAGTTTCTCTCTTCTCGTGAATGTATCGTTGCACTTTTCTGCTTGCCCTATCTTTCTTCATGTTTTTAGGCAATTTGTCTATCATTTTCCCCAGTTAGAACTGCTACATTGTGAGCTGTTGAAGTGTGTCCATTGTGGTCATCTTGGCTCAGGTTGTCTCGAAAGAACAATGTTTTAACGTCACGCGATCTGTAAATAAAACGACTCTGCTGGTAGCGCAAGGTTTTTTGGTTTAAACTTGCGCTTACCATGGATGGGGGCGCAAAGTAATAACTAGATAATGCTGCTACTTGAGTTCTTTAATCAAGACTGTAATTTTTCTAATACCTGTACTCTTTTTGTAATAATCAAAGTTTAAAAACGAAGCAACTTCGTATAAAATGAACGTAATACACTTGAAATGAATTGAAATGAATTTAATGAACTTCCTAGTAAGCAATATTGTCCCGAGTTAAATAATTATTGTGAACAATTGCTTATATTACGCAATTTGCCTAATAAGCAAGACTTCAATAACTATTGCAAGCAATTATTGCTTATTTCTTTTATGCAAGTTTTTTCGACCTTTTTGTAGATATCTGTATGCAGTTTTATATGATTTTCTGCATGCAATTATATTGCATTTTATGTTCAGGTTTGAACAGTAATTATATGATCGCAATGAACGTAGGCATTGTAGCCATGAAGAAGGAGTTGGTCGAGTCTCAACTTTACAGCAGGTAACGCATTTTGGCATTTGACAGCTGATTAATATTTTGTTTGTTTTAAAATTTTGTATGCTGAACCCACTGACATGTATATAAATGGACTGCCTGATCTCCTGTTTCATGAGGCACCAGTTTTGATGTATGCAGTATGCTCTGACTGGCGCTGAATTTAAATTATTTGGGAATTTATTTATATATGCATGTGGGAATTACAGAATTTACCACAAAGTATTTGGGACGATTTGTATTGTTAAATTTTAATTATAAGGCGAAGGAAGTGTTTTTTACAGGGCTGTTTTGGTTGGAAATTCCGCTAAATCGTTAGAGTTCAGTGGGAAAGTATGCTCTCACGGAAATAGTCAGGAACATAAAAGTGATGCCATTTGCTTTCATGCATTTTTGGTTCAACGAGCAGTCAATTTATATACATGTCAGTGGCTGAACCTTATGAGTTTCGAAGAAAATTTAATTATGGTGGTGAAAAAAATTATAATTTTGTGGTCTTATTTTATTATTAATACAGTTAACAAAGCTAGTTGAAATTTCATCTTGACGTAGTCACCAATGGCCATTGTGTTCATCATGTTGGTGGCTACGTATTTGATACCTCCCTTCACAATTGAACGGTGTGGCTGTAATGCATTGTGTTTCAGGCATTAAGCTTAGAACCATCTATTGAGTGTAGCTACACTAGAAATGGCGAATGAGCAATCCCAGTGAACACAAAACATAAGATCTCAACGCAAACAAATTTCGGTAAAAAAAACGTGAACTGGGGAAAACGAATGTAGAGAATCATAAATGAGGAGCAAACAATACGGTTTTCGTCAACCATTATGAACCACAACAGCAACGTTTGCAAAAAAACAAAAGTTAACGATTCCTGAGGAGTCTAACGTGTTTTTAACATGAAAATTTCATTTTATTTACGTTTTCAACAAGTTGTGTTCATTGGGAACAGTGGTGTGCAACGTCATCACTGACATAAATAATATGAGCTACTTAATATGCTATTTCATGCGGACACAATTGTTTGTGTCAAAATAGTTCTTACGTCGATGCCAATATTGAAAAAACCATTGGCGGGAAGTGGAAGAAACAGCGCGCAACTCGAAAAGTGATTTTAAGAAAACCTTTCGAATTTCTACCGCGTATCTAACGAATTTCTTGTCTTTGGTAAAACATTTTTTATCACCCTAAATAATTAATTTAAAACATTTTTTTCAACGAACGTACTTATTTATTTTTTGTTTACTGTTTTCTGTCAGTTTGTACTTGGCTCTTAAACCGAAAGAGTCAACAATGTACATGTGAGCCGCCCACTTTCTGCAGTGTGTTTATATGAACGTACTCGGTCCATATTATAGCAGTCAGTGGACGTCATAGGTAGATCCCAGCTGGATGTTGTTCGATTGTTGGTGGAAGCAAAAATAAAACCTCCTCGTTCAATGGTGTCGGTTGTGATATCATAGACAGAGCCCAGACAAATAGTTTGCCTCAATCGGCAGAACAATTTGTTCTCTCTAGTATATGGCAGTTTTAGAAAAAGGTACTAAAAAAAACAGAGCTTGTATATCATAATTGAGATACTGAACAACATTATCAAGCTTATCTATACCGTTATGAAAAATTGCACAAAAATCTTTTGTTGGGGCTATGGGATTGCCAGACCAAAAGACTAGAGATTAAGGGGTAATAACATAAGTCAACCTGAACTGTGCTTTATTCTCGGTAATGTAGATTTGAAAGCATTTCTTCTAATTTCCTATAAGATGATCGTAAGCTCTTGGAACATCCGTCGTGGAAGCATCTATGAATTTGAGATAAGAACTGAATAATTTGAAACCAACTGAAATTAAAGTCGTATGTCAGTTTATTTGAAGCCACTTCACTCTAAGGAGATAATAAAGAAGTTATTTCAATTTCCTTTAAACCACTTTGGCGACTCACTCACGTAACTTCCTGAAAATATGTTTCTAGAATAATTATATAAATATTTCAAAATTTTGAGTATTTCCAAGTAATCTGTAAACAACTATTTATCACGTATTTACTTGCAAAGGTCTCATCATACTAATTAAATTCAAAATTCGTTTAGATCCACTTCGAACAAGAATCTGCAACAAATGAGTAATCTAAATAATAATCAAAGTCCTTTATAAAATGCTAGGTATTGATATCTTTGCCTAGCAGAAATATGTTTGGTATCACTAATTCCTATTTCATGATCTTACATCAAGAGCTATTTAGGAGTGTTGTGTAAATAGCGAAAATTCTTGTGAACATCATAAAATTTCAGCTCTGCTAATACCTACATATCTATTATAAATTTATTGGCAATTAAGAGATTAAGGTTACATGTTCAAAAATTCATGTACTCTACAATACCTATACTACATATACCTATATCTATATTTACCGAATTTCCTCCAACTATTGCTATTGCTTTACTTACTTTCAATTAATTGGAGAGCAATAAATCCCAAAGCGGCATATGGGCCACGTTTCACATGACCATAGAAATCAGCATGCCATTAAATTAAACGATTTTACCTTATAATTTGTTGGCAATTATGTGCGGATGATTCACTAAATTAACTAGCTAGGGTAGCTAATCAGGCAGAAAAATTTGGATTCAACAAAATACCTGTCATTAACTCTCCCCTTCGTAGATTTGGAACTGATATATAGTGAATGAAACCTTAGTAACCTTCATTCCTATCTTCGAGTCATTCAAATGTAAGTTCTCGTAAACTCTCAGATTAATTGTGATGTTGAATACCATTTAAAATAAGTTCTTAGATTATTCACCAAAAGATCTAATCAATAAGAGATACATTAACATTCCTATTTAATTGAATACCCGTGCCAAACACACGCACAGCACTGGGCACATCTTAGAAAGTTCCATGGTAGATTTACGTTATAGCAAAACAAATAATATTAGGACAAAAGTAATAGGAAATTAATATATAGAACTATAAGCATTATACCTACATAAATACAAATGTAAATAAATTTAGTTTTATTTCTAAATAAATGGTGTAGGAATATGTGGCGATTCTGTGTGCACCCGTTATTGAAGGTTAAAGAAAAAAATAGGTATCTGAATGCGAGGACATAATCACCGGTGAACTAGTATCTGGTGAGTGGAGTACATCAAACAGGCAAACAAATGGTACTTAACTAGAACTGAAAAACATTCCGAAGAAAGATAATATGCTTTGCAAATAGATAACAGAAGAATTTTCCTTGTTAATTTTGAGTGTCAAACGAAAAATTCTGTGGTAGAGCAATTACCAAATTTCGAATCAGTTTCTTTATTTTAAATGATTATCTAAATGCTACTATTACTTATTTTCTGCTTTAACTTTTAATTGTGATTTTTAATGTGCATTTTAAAGGTGCATATGAGTGAACATCTTATATTGAATGACATGGTTTCGTTTTATCTGTTGAAATAGAAGAATGTTGCAAGAACCATTCCTTGAAGTGGACGCTTTACCGCCACTCTGAAGATTTTTTTTAATTCAAGCAATGGTCGCAGCGAGAGGGGCCTATCGCGGCGCTGTGTCCCGCGATAAAATGGAGTGTTCAAATCGGGAGCGGCAGATTTCTCCAAATATATTCTAGGATTGATGAAGAAGTTCTGTTATTAGTAGCTCTACTCTACCCGTTAGCAGATATAGGACATCGCTAAAGTCTCAAAACAACTTTTATGTGAAGGCATAGAATTTATTGCTTTTATCACGGCTTGGTAGTCGAAGGAATATTGATTTTGATACGTACCGACGTAATATGGGATATTCCCTAGTGTGAGGGTATCAGCTAAAACATTAGATTAATACATGAATTTTTTGTATTGAGTTTAATAAAACTTGTTGGATCTGTTCTCTAAATTTATTTTATAAAATTGCATATATAAAATAAATTTAAGTCAATTTGCACAAGGTTCTCACCACAGATAAGTACTGACAGATATGCAAGGCCCATAGTCAAATGTAATACCACCCAGTTCATATTAGTCGACAAGATTAACTGACAAGTCTTGGCTAACTTTTATTTGTAAATCGACGTGGAATTTAGAAAGAAGCAGTTGCTATTGTAGGAATAAAAGGAGCGGTTGGGGGTGCATAGATTAGATGGATTAGTTGGATAGGCTTTATATATACAAGGCTGGGCAAAGAACAGAAATTTGCAAAGCTTCGCTCGAATATAAAATCGATGATGCCTCGACTTGCTGACGTAATCAAAGGCCAGGTAATACCCGTAACAGACTTGCGATTTCAATATTGCAGATTGCACTAAATCGGAAGTATGCCACTACATACTGAGAAACAGCTCTGTATACACTCAGTGTGTATAATGAGTGTAGATGTGTAGAATATTGGAGCTCAATATTGAAATTGAGAAAAATTTCGAGGTATAGAGAGTTTATTGCAATCTGAATCTAGTTAATTAAGTCATTTAATACACAATTTAATTAGAACCAAACTTTATAGTGCAATCTTGGCTGCAACTTTTTCTGATATTTAATAATTGACATTTGTCAAGTTGAAATACCTATCACGTTTTTATTTTCCATATAGTAATTTCACAATATTTGCTCGCATTTTGTACATGCACGGAACTTTTTTTAGTCAAATGATAAAAGAAGTGTAAATTCTCTAATTAATTTTCAGTATCGTAAACAGCAAGTATGTCTCTGAGATTCTTTTATTGCAATATGACATAATTGCAGTATCAATATATCAACCGCAAGTCTGTCCCTGGTATAAGCCAGCTAACAAAGCACCTCTCCAATATAAAATCAACAATGCCTTCACCTGGGGCCGGATTCACTAACACGGAGAGTTGTGGAGTTATGCAGATGAGAGTTCTTTTGACAGTTAACTTTCCACTCGGAATTCTGTAACTCGGGGAGTTTGTATTGAGAATCACCAAACTCTCTATTCCACTAGACAAAATTCTCGGCTGTTTTAGTTGCTGAGAAGTAAGTGTTGTCTGTTCTTTGTTATGTTTTTCACAGTTGCTAGGTAACTAGGAATTTTCAAATAAAATTTTGGATTCAACGCATATCCTGGCCGTATTTTCAAAAACAAATTATGGAAATCCTTTTAATACTTACGGAGAAATATGGATTTTGGTGTCTCAAAGCATCCGGTAAAAATTTTAAATCACGCGAAATGGTCAATTTGATCGTCTTCCAGTACAGAAGAGATGCTAAAAAAATTTAAATATGCACGTACAATCTTGTATATAGGATTAAATGGCATCTACATTTTGTCTACTAAATAGATCTTTAATTAGTTTTTGAGTCCGTTAAATGGTTTTGGAGATAACTGCAAAAGAAGTGAATCAGTTCTTCTTAAGATGAAAAAATGGCCCTTTTTTGGTACAAAAATGGACAATTTTCAACTCATTATTATGAAGAACTAGTAAGTCGTAGAAATTCACTTTCCATGAGAAAAATATTCACAACAGAGTATTACTGGATGTGAAATAATGACAGAAGAAATATATGCCAAATATAGGAACTGGGGTGCATATGACCGACGTAAAAAATTCCATCTATCGACGGTAAAAAGTCAGTTATGATGTCATAATGATAAAAAAAATACAAGGGTCGTTTACCCATTCCTCCCTGTTTCATTTGATACCAAACATGACGTATTTCGGGCATCCCCTTCTGAGGAGTGGTAAAACACCCCATCCCATAGCCTCCTACACCAGAAATTGCCACCTATATTTTTGTACTCTAGACACTAAACCCTAAATCCGTAGGAAAAAAAACTCCAATGCTCTACGACCCTCCTACACAGAGTTTGCCGGCCTTCAATATTGCGACAAATAAGTTAGAGAATCGCGAATAGAGAATAGGGGAGTTGAGGTCGGGGAAAACGAAAATTCTCATCTTGCAAACTCCAAACTATCCCTGTTACAGAATCTGGTCCCTGTTGTAGGGAAGGTCTCCCTTTTTTCTTAGAAATTCACTGGAAGTTTTTTCCTCAGAATATTTATGCATAATTGGAGAACTGGCCCGCTAACGATTTTTATGAGATGCGTAGTAGAATTGTGTCGTTTAGGAATGAGCCGTTTATTCAGAACGAGTCATTCAAAAGAACCAAAAGCTCCGTACGGTCACTGATGAAAACTGAAGGAAAATTTCCTTTTTGAGGGAATTTAACTGCTATTGAGGGAAACAGGGAAAGAATGCAATTTTTCAGGGAATAAAACCAAACTGAAGCAATTTCTTTTGTTTTTTATATATGAATTGCTGTCTTGTACTGTACAGTGAAATATAGAAATACAGTGGTACCTCGACATACGAGTTTAATTCGTTCCGCAACCTTGCTCGTATCTTGAATTACTCGTATCTCGAAGCAAATTTCCCCATACAAAACAATTGAACTACCATTAATCCGTTCCAACCCCCAAAATGTCACCCCAGTTATTTTTGTTACGTGGTTTTGAATAATAAAAACGTATTTATAAATGACAAATATTTATTGTACAAAAACAAAAAAGAGAATGTAAAGAAATAAATTAGATATCCTCACTGGTCTTTGCCATTTTCGCTACATTTTTCTCGCTTTCACCTGTACTCTGTTTAGAAAAAAACATGTCCAAGGAGGTTTGTTTCTTCCTCCCTCTCAGAATGTTCCGGAAATGAGTTAGGCAAGTGTCATTAAAAAGATCAGATGCACGACCTGTTGCAAATTTTTTTGGGGGTTTCTTTTCCACGAACTGTGAAACTATCTCCCACATTCCTAAGATTTCCTTTATCTCACTTGTAGAAAAAACCTCCTCCTCTGACTCCTCGAAACCAATTTCTTGCATAACCTCCGTATGCTGCTGTGGCTGTAACTCTTGTATCTCCTCAGTCGTCAGTTCCTGGGTGTGCTCCTCGACGAGCTCGTTCACCTGCTGATCCATGGGCTGCAGGATAGGAGTGGTGTTGGGTGGTAGGTAGAGAGCCTTTATAAATTTGAACTCCTCGAGGATGTCATCCTCGAGGTTTGGTGGATGAGTAGGGGCATTGTCGAGGATGAGAAGGGCTTGCACGTGTAGGTTTTTTTCCTGTAGATATTTCTTAACAGAAGGGCCGAAAACCAGGTTTACCCACTCCACAAAGAACTTCCTGGTGACCCATGCCTTCGGGTTCGACCTCCACATAACTTGCAGTTTTTTCTTTCAAAATCTTATGTGACTTAAATGCTCTGAGGTTTTCCGAATGGTATATGAGCAGAGGCTTGATCTTGTAGTTGCCACTCGCATTGGCGCACAGTGCTAGAGTCAATCTGTCCTTCATAGGTTTGTGGCCTGGCATCATCTTCTCCTCTGCCGTTATATATGTTCTATTCGGCATCTTTTTCCAGAACAGCCCTGTCTCATCACAGTTGAAGACTTGCTGAGAGATATATCCTTGGGCTTTTATTAGATCGGAAAACGTTTTAATGTAATCCTCAGCTGCCTTCATATCTGAGCTTGTTGCCTCACCATGCCTGACACCGGTGAGAATACCGGACCTCTTTTTGAAATTCTCAAACAAGCCCCGGCTGGCCTTAAATGACTCTTCCGATGCCTCGTCGATAGAAGTCTGCGGGGTTTGCTTCAGCAAATCTCCGTAGATCGCTCTTGCGTTCTCGCAAATGGTGGTCTGCGTCAAGGTATCTCCTTGGAGCTGCTTCTCTGTCACCCACACCATCAGCAGTTTCTCCATATTTTCATGAAGGGAGGTTAGCAGCTTGGAAATTATCGTAAGGCCCTTAGCCGGCGTTACACTCTTTATCGACTCCTGCTGTTTAAGCACAGTACATATCATGGACGCACTACGCCCATACTGCCTAGACAAGTCAACAACTCGAACACCTTGCTTATGTTTTTCTATAATCTCACGTTTTAATTCAATACTCATCATCTTTTTCTTAGCACTTGACTTTCGACAAAAATTCTTCCGATCCATGGTTATAAAAATAAATGAATTACAACTGTAAATGTAAATCTAAACGCAACACAAAACGCGAACACAACTTATCACAGCGGGAGCACGCTGCTAGCTAACTGATTCACTGACCGTGGTGGGCATGGCCGCGCACGCGCGTTCGCGTGCTACCGTCAGACCTGCTAAACCGAACTCGTATCTCGAATTTCGCTCGTAACTCAAAGCAAAAAATCACTCGCTCGCCGGCTCGTATCTCGAAAAACTCGTATGTTGGGGCACTCGTATGTCAAGGTACCACTGTATGTGACTCGCCGCTTGCGATGCATGTTGTAAAAAGTGCTAATAAATTAAAGGCTGAAATTCAATCGGTGCAGGAGGCATCTTCGTAGTAAGCATCACGATGCATAGCTAAACTTCAAGGCGAAATGAAAGTATCAAATATACCTAGTATAGGAACTTTTCCAATGTTAACCTATTTTATAGTTAAAATTTTTTTAAGCAGACAAAGCACCTTAATACCGAGTTTACGTTTTGTCTATAATTTTAATTTAATCGATTTTCTATTAAAAAATGCATCCGGATTAATTATAGAAGCTGTTTTGTTTACTATGCTATATTTTTTACCCCAGTAAGGTGGGATAACTGTCATAGCCAGCTCAAATTTGAACTTCTGCAAACCGAGAAGTAAGCATCTTCGCAGCAAGCATCACGAGCTTCGAAAAAGCCACGGTATATGGAGTATCAGGTATGTTCCATCTGAGCACAACGTCACTTGTGGAAAAATTTCCAAGGAAATGTATGGGAAATTTTTATATTTTTTTTTTATTCGCAACTGCTCATGCTCTTGTCCGCGAGTAAATGAGCTGACTAGTTCCGCAAGAATTTTCCGCTAGGTGAATTTAGATGCTAAGTGGTTATTGAAATGTCAGATAGATGAAATTTGAGAAAAAATGTTTACAAGGAAACTTATAAAATTATTTAACTCATCGAGAACAGGAGAATTATTCAAATTTATATATTATCGTTATGAAAATAAATACGGTAATAACTTTTAATATAATAATTATCGTACAGAGGCAAATATTTATCCTTAAATTTTCTGCGTAGTAGGTAGTTCTCGAGGAAAGTAGCTCGGATTTAGGTCCAGTTTTTCAAATTTAATTTTCAGTTGCCTTTAATAAAAATAATTTGAGTAATATACTTAATAATCCTAACTATTTTCATAATAAACTTGATATAACAGAAACAAAATAAAAATGTCTGAAATTGGAGGTTATGTTTTACTCTTGGCAACACAGACTTACGTTCCATTCGGAAAGTGCTCGCGAGTACTTTCAACAGCCCAATGGAATACAGATAGTGAAATCGATTTGAAGTTTACAATTTGAAAGAATGTTTCAAGCAAGGAGCTACTAAAAAATTTAAAAAATATTAATAAATTTTGGCAAAAGGTGTCGATTATTGAGAATGGAGATAATTCGAACATGTGACCTTTATTAATAGACTACCTAAACATTTATTATGTCCTCCAACTTTTCAGCGCCTGCAGAAAGAATATTTTCTATCGTAAATTTAAATAAATGAAAAACTAAAATCATTAACATAGGCTAAACGCAATTTCAAAGAATGTTATTATTAATATTAGTATAAATTCACAACATTTTCCAAGATTTAACCAGAATACGTATGATTAAAAAAATTTTAAACAATAATTGACACTCAAGTTATTATTTTAAATGGGGAATAGTGATATTCTAGAAAATGTTTGTTAATTTTTCTTATATTAAACTATTATGTACGTACATATAAGATGTATAAAAGTATTAGTTTTTATAATCAGATCCAGATAAATTCCTTTTGAAAAGGAAGTGTAACATATAAAAATGTAAAAAAAAAAAATATACAAAACAAGAACGATAATGAAATAATAATTTATTTCGAGAAAAAGAAGTAAAACAAACAAAACATTTAGACAGTTTACAGTTAACACTATTTTTTTTTCTTCTCGTTCACACTACAAGACTTGTCAGGCTAAGGGTCCCGGAGCTATATACACGCGTGGTGGACCGCCGTACTTGTAAATATTAATACAATAGGTGAGTGCCTATAATTTCACTACTATTTTATACAAGTTGCCAACTCTACTATGTATTATATACTATATAATTATCTAGTTGAGTGCTCGTTTCGCGGGTCGCACTGTCAAGGGTGAGCCACAAGACAATAGCAAAACTAAAACCATGAAATCGTCGTAGGGGTGGAGAGGAGCACCATCTCCATAAACACGGGGAGGAGGGCCATCCGCGGTTTATATGACCCCATCATGGTATCAGGAGGAGAGCCATCCTTAAAGACAGTCGGGAGGAGAGCCAATCCCTACTGCCTTGACCCACAAAACGAAGCACTTCTATACTACAATTACCTAAATACATCTTGGCAACAACTTAATTAATTTTTCATTAACAGTACACTACACTACACAAAACATTAGCACAGAACTACCAAATTACACTCAGTGAGTAAGTAACTCACCCTTTTTCTCTTTATTTTCCCTATCAATTTCAACAATAAGTTTCTTATTAAAAATGGCACATCAACTTTGAAAATAGTCTCTGATAAGTTTTAGATAAATTACTTTCGACACAGATCACAGCACATTTTTGAATGAATGATCTGTGCGGCATCAGAAAGTATCCTACCTCGTTATTTTCCCATGTACCTACATGCACAAATCTCTAACTACTCATGCAGGTTTTTTTTACGATACCTCAAGGATCTTGAAAAGGTCTGGCGCCGGATATTTTAATTTTTAATTACACCATGCAGACAATGACACTGCTTTGGTGCCGGCATATCTTACCGTCATAAAATGTCATGCTAATTTAAGACACCTTTTCTGAGATTTCACCTTTTTCAAGATCCCTTTAATATTTTTTTTATTTAAAATAAAAATTAATGTCGAGAGAAACGAACCATTTCTTACAGAAGTGTAAATGATTTAATATTTTAATGTTTTTCTGTTATATGTTTTTTCCATAAATTGGAAAAATAAAATTGGTAGTGAGAGGGAATTTTTCTGGAAAACAGAGAAATTTTTATCGCGTACAGCCCAAGAAAAAGATCCGTTCTCAGTTCTGATTCTGACTAACAGGAGTGAGCTTGATCGACAGAGCGACAATACTCAATCACAGCATTGAGTGAGCACAGTGCAGTGACACTGACAGTATATGGTGTATCAGTTCCGACTGATCTTCGCATCTGCTATGAGCTGCACTAGTGTACTGTACTACATTCCGTTTAATTAGTACCAGTAGTTCGTGGCATGGTTATGTGCATAGATGGATTGGACATATAGGTATGGTTCTTGCAGTAAATGATTTGAAGATATTGTCTGTCATTCGCTCGAGCCAGACAACCGTCATGATTCAAGATAACATGGTAGCACGACACGAGCTGTGGTGAGTTTTTTCCCTCTTTTGAAGAGTCAGGCAAACGAACATGGCATGGCATTGATAATAGCTACAGAATAAAATGAAGGAAATATTTTGGTATATGATACATGTACATATGGAGCTAGCTGAGATGGCGTAGTTTTAGGATACCACTCTCTGCTCTCTCACCTCTTTTTCAGTGGTTAAAAGAAGAAAAATTACTTTTCTTATATTGCCTGTTAAGATATAGACAAAGATTACATAGCGTTTTTCTATTATCGCTAATGACTTACAGTATGAATACAGTACGATAAAAATAAAATTAACTCCCCAAATTTCAGGATCTGTATTTATTGTACAGAGTTTTACTCTTTTTGTCTGGCACTACTATATAAGTTTGAATGAATTTTGAATTTTACTAAACTAAAATGTATTTTATATCTGAAGGATTTCAAGATGTCAGAAAGAGATAGAATTAAAAAATGAGTATAAATTATGCACTGTAGTTTCCACAGAATTTTTCACCACAATTTTTAATGAACTCCTTTTATTCTTAGAACTTTTTTTTTGGGGTGTGGGACTTTACATAGTTACCTTTCTTAGTTTAGAAATACATTCATTATAATATTAAACAAGGAGAAGGCTAGATAACCAGGGCGTAAACAATTTGGGTAGGGATTATGGATTTAAAATTCGGTTTAAAAAAATTACTATTTAAGGCAAAAAATTTGTTCGATGTAGTTACATTTTCTTCGTTTACCTATTGTTTTACTTTCAATTATCAGTACAAGTTTGTGTTGACATTTAAAATTAAGCATTTTGTGGTCTGACCACAAGATTTAAAGTTCATCTTACTGTGTACTAATTAATTACATGTAGGTACGCTCATATATCATATCTTATGGTAAGTATAAATAATATTGTTTGAACAAATAAAGAGAAATTAATTCATAGTTTTAGAGTAAAAATGTCCTAAATGAAGCGTTATTTGGAACTGCTTTGAGAGCATTGAAGGGCAACTAAAAGCTAAGTGTGCCTTTTGGTGCCTGATACTTTCATACAAAGGAGGATCAATCGGGAATCTTTATCTTAAGACTAAACGTCCCGGAGTTTCAGATTCAAGACTATCTCAGCTGGAAGAGACAAAACCTAGATTTGGAGAACCAAGCTGCTCGTCTAATGTGAGGTAGCTATAATAACTGAAGTTCCACGGAATATGGAAACAGCAATAGTCTGTGTATAGAGGGGCTCTCCGACGAAAATTAGCGCGCTCTCAACAATTTTTCCAAGTTGGACAGATGAAATCTCATCTATTCCAAGCCGAAAGCGTCAACTTGAAGAAAGCATTACACATTACGTGATAAAGCCACTTCCAATAAATAAGTCAAAAAGTAAAATAATATCAGCCCTTCAGCATTGTTGAATTCAGGAATTCAGAACACTTATTTGTATGGTTAATCCATCGTACTCACTACCAAGTCCGAAAACCTTGTCAACTAGCTTATTGCCACAAATTTTCGATGAAATTAAAGAGAAGATTATTGCTAGCCTAGAAAGGGCAACGGTGGTAGCCTTAACAACAGATGCGTGGACTTCTATTAGAAACGAAAGCTATATAGATGTTATGGTGCATTTAAAATGAAATCCCATTTATTGGAGTCTTCCGTTATGATCAGTGTCACACAGCTCAAAATCTTTAACAAGAATTGAAAAGAGTTGTCCAATATTGGAGCTTAGAGGATAAGGTTTGCGCTGCATTTACTGATAGTGCAGCAAATGCAGTCGCTGCAATAAGACTGTGTCAATGGCAGCACATATCTTGCATACTTTCCATGTAATAGCTCAAGTGGCTATTGAGTGTATTAGTGGTATTCGAAGCAAAGTAAAATCGATTGTAGAGTCCTTTAAGCTATCCTCGAAAGCCTCAGCTAAATTGGCATCTACTATGAAACAGATGGGAACTGCAGAAAGAAAATTGAAGCAGGATGTCATAATCAGATGAATCGACTTATTATATGTTCCGACGAATTCTTGAAGTACAAGAACCTTTGCAGTACACCATCACCTCACTTCAAACCACTGCTTACACAGTTACAGCAATTTTGCCACCGATATAGTTGCAATAAAACATGCTTGCGATGTTCTTGAAATATTCAATGAAATCACGAAAGAAAGCAATAGCGAAAATTGTGTAATCAAAGGTCTTGCTTTTCGTCGGAGCCATACGAAGGAATACTTCAACATTTTACGGTCTTCCTGAAAGTGTGGCGGATATGGTCACAACTATATTGGATCAATTTAACAAAGAGAGATTTGCTTGATCTTAAATTCAAAAAATAGGCATTTGTAACAGAATTGGCGTATAAATGTACATACCAAGCCATAAGTAATAGGGCATCGAAAACATGTATCCATACAGAGAATAGTAGCGACTTCACCGATAATTCAACTGTAGTGGCAATGCAACAGTCCTTAGTTTAGGGACACTTTTGCGAAAGCATTTCAAGTATTCATGCGGAACAGGTACAACAACAACAAGTTCGGGGGCAATTATAGAATTAGATAAACACATGAAAGAGACACACGCGAATTTGCGTTCAGATCCCTTTTTATGGCGGAAAGAACGGCAAGCAATATATCCTCGTATTTTTGAACTAGTGAAAACTAGTGCATAGTAGCAAAGTCATTTCTCTGCGAAAGAATATTTTCGAATACAGGTCAAACTATTACTGAAAGAAGAAGCTGCTTATCTTCTAGTAAAACTTCAAAACTCTTTTTATAACATGTGAATACAATACATTTTGCATATATGTAAAGTAGTATACCATTACTAAATTTTTTAGGATTATAGGATTTTTAATATTTTGCAATGAATTCATATTTTGAATTAATTGAACGTTACAAGACCTATATATAAGTTTTTCTTTTGGAAGAAGAGTTTGATTGTGATTTATAATATTATGTTTGCTGCGAATATCGATTATGTTTTATTGCTTGTTTTTTTATTATTATTATCTCTGAATGTATTTCTGTTTATTTTTGTATTAATTGGAAATTATATAAATAATCTTTACAAATGATAAGCATATGTACACAAAAAATTGGAGGAAATAAACAAACAACCAACTCCTTCAATTGTATATTTCTATCACAAAGCTGAAGTTCACCCTTTTAGGGAAAGAGATTTGCAGACTTCTTCTCACTAAAGTTTTGCATGCCCTTCTCGAAATTGACGACTCATCTCCTTTTCGACACTCATCTTTACAGAAAATGTTTCGGTAGGATTTTTCAGATAGACTTTCATCTGTGGCGTTGTCGTTCCAGTCAATTTCTAAGAAAAACTTGAGGGTTTTCCTACATCAAGCGGGGCAATATAATTTTTTCATTTCATAGCAAAGACAGACATTTCTAAGGGCAAAGACATTAGATCACTCTTTGTAATCTTCTTCTTGAATAGTGCAGAGCATAAGTTTCACCCAGGGACCGTAAGGCTGCTGTCAGAGTACGCGTGAGTAGCAGAGCTCAAAACAGAGCTTGTTCATGCGACAAGCAATGCGAGAAGATAGTTGAGTGAATGGGAGTCGCGCATATGATTTTACATGTACTTTTTGGTTACAGAATTAGTTTTCATTAAATTTAGTTCTGATATTCGGAAAACAAAAATACGTAGTCGTTAAATATAAAAAAAAGGGAATAAGGGAAATTTCGTTACCTATACAGTGATTTAAGAAATTATCATTACTTCCGTGTGTATGGCCATTTCTATACTACACAAACCTGCGAACTTCAAGAAAAACTACCTTTGCTTACGCTGGAAAACACTGCACAGCCAGCTTTCTTGCTTTCCGCTTTGACATCAGCTTTATTTTCAGTCCAGCTTTCAGCTCTACTCCACTTCTCACGTGCTCTGACAGTAGCTTAATTGTTATAAGATCTATGATAAAAATTGCACTTTAATTGTAACCTTTGGAACAGTTTACTTTTGGTTAACCATTAACTATTATTTCGCAATAAAATAAGGCTTACCGATAATCATTTAAATTCTTCTCAATATTAAGAGTTAAGTGAACTCGAATACCGGACTCGTTTTTAATATGCAAAAATTTATAAGAATCTGTTATGGCCGCAGCCCTACACAATGTACTATGCTGTCCACATGTCATGTACTACGGACATGTAGTTTTTCCCTCACTGCGCGTGTTTCATCTGGTTGAGAAGAAAACTGAGAGGAAATAACAAGAAGAAGAGCAAGTGAAATGTTCTTTTTGAGGCGCTGGGTTTGTGTAGAAAGGGAATAGAGACAGGTTCAATGGATCCAATTAGAGTGTCATAAGAAACAAAAAATTCTTTGTTATTAAAATTAATTAACCTATGGGAGAGGTACTTCAAGTTTGATTCGATTAACCCGTGGGCGCGGAACACACCGTAAGGTAGCTCAGACTCTAATTCAGCATCTATTAGTAAACTCGAGTTTTCTGGTATTATTCTATTTTTATTTATTCAGGTGATGATTTCACTGTTAGAGAGCAGCAAAACTATTCAGACAAATGAATTCTATTGTCTCGGCATTCCGGCTTTATCATAACGACAGCTATTTGACCTAACTGGAGGACATTCTCCTTAAAATCTAAACTACATTGATACTGATCCAGAAAATCCACGCCGAGTATGCACAGAGGCTCTATATTGGCTACCAACACAGCGTATGGGAGCCTGTGGCTCTTTACGCGGATTTCTACTGTTAAATTGCCTAGGACATCGATACTATCTCCCGTCACGCTTCTAATCACGACATTGGATTTCTTCAACTTGGTCAGTGATGAGCTCTTTAGGAAGACAGAATGTACAGCGGAAATCGTCGCGTCAGTAGCTATAATATAATTACATGGACTGTCGTTTACCAATCCTTCTACGGTGTTGATCGAGATTGTCTGAGCTGTTACCTAATGCGCTTTCTTCAACATGTCGGGGTAATAGGACAGTATCTTGGGCGAGCACAATACTCATCGACTCTTTCCCCCACTGAATCGAAGTAGAGGAGTTTCCCGAGTCAGGAGAGGCTGCCGGAGGAATTCCGCAGTCTGATGCTGGCCTAAATGAATCATACAGCATTGGGGGAATAGTTACAATGTTACCTCTGAGGGATTCTGATGATCTCTGAGAATTGTCGAAGCAGAAGGATCGAGAATTTCTTCCATATCTTCTACGATGTCCATTATTCCGTTTAGGGGGAGCTATTTGGGCCAAAAGAATTCTCGCATTTCTTCCCACATTTGTGTCCATTGAGAGTTCTTGCGCAGAACTCACTGATTCGTGCAACTTTCTTAGGCCTCGCAATTTAACCAAAGTTTTTAATTCATCGTCGCGCAGTCCCTGTAGTAGGAAACGCAGCTTCACCATTCTGTCTCCGATATCTGTCGCACAAGAAGGAAATGCGGCTGTGGCCAACCACTGCAGCTCTAACGCAAAGTTAGCGAAATTTTGTTGTAATTTGCTAACAAATTGCAGTTGCATAGAGTAAGAATCCGCCGCGAAACGATGTTCCAGTAGCGCTACTAGCTCTTCGTATTGGATTCGACGACGCGGAGAAAAGACGCTAATCACTGAGAGTGCATTACCTCTTAGCTGCGTGGCCATTGCATCTGCCTTTTATTTTTCCGTCCATTGACTATTGTGGGCAACGATCTCGAAGTGGACATGACACTGTTCCATCAAAAGACGAGATATTAAATGGAATCCGTGTTGCACCAGAAATTGCAGCCGAAGAGGGTAGAGAAGGGACCTTCTGAGAAGCATCGGTACTGGGTGATGGCCCAGGATTGCAGATAGGCCGTGATATTATTTTGCATTAAGGAGTCTTTCTATATCCAGCCCCGGATAATGCAAAGAGGGTGCATAATTGAGAATAGCAGGATCATAAGCTGGATATACTTGACCAACAGAAGGAGGTGCCCAGCTCTGCTGCAGAGGAGCCTGTGAAAAGTGGCTTCCGTACGGCGGTAAATCCCAGCTAGGCCGTTTTCTAAAATTAAAAGCTGTTTTTGGAGGGTTATTAAACGCATAACTGGTTAGAGCAGAACACAAGGCAGAACCTTGGCTGGGTGTAGTCGTTGGTGCTGCAGAGGTGGAAGGGCTAATTGCTGCAAAATTTGTGTCGTTTGTTAGTATGGGCGAGGACGCAGAGATCGGTGCCACTGAAGTTGTTGTTGAGGTAGTGGTACTGGTTGTTAAAATTATTGAAAACGCGATTGACGAATTGTGTACCACTCTGAGTGTTATCCAAATCTTCTATCTTTTTGGACAGTTTGGATAAGTTTTCGTTTAAACCCATCTCGATTGCAGCTATTGAAGCACCATGCTTCAGTTTAATTTCCTCTTTTATTTCGCTTATAGCTATTTTTATCAAAGAAGCCGCAATGGGTTTCATTTCTTACTTCAGTTCTTGCAACTGACCAGGATCCATCGCGCAGGAGAAGCAAAGAGAAAGACCTGTAACATCAGCACAACTCAACAGTCGGCAATACCTCACTATGACTAGAGAGCAGTTGCAAGAGTCAACCCAAATCAGATAGCTCACTGCTATAAAATTTGTTTTCTTAAAATAATTCCCTATCCCAATACAAACAATTCAATAATAAAATTTTCCTTTTAAATAATTCTCTAATCCAAAGCACATACATAATTCAATAATGATTTTTTTTTTAATAATTTTCCAACCCAAAGCAAGGAATTCAATAATAACTTTTTTTTAAATAATTCAATAATTAAACAAAAATCAAAGGGTAGAAAAATATTGCTTTACAGGGGTACCCTGTTTATATCTACAAAATAAAAAGAAAAACGTTTGTTATCTCCAAAGTAATAATAAAAAAATAACAAATATAAAATTTTTACTGCACTTAGGGCAACAAAAGCAAGTTTATCAATTCTGTATCTTGAAAGGAATAGTGAGATATTGCGTGGGAAAAATATCGGCTGGGATATTTCCTAAGACACACTTGGCACTTGATACCAAAATGTGACGAAATTTTATATTTGAACAAAATTGTCCTGGCCGAACGGTAGACGGAGCAACTCTTATTACAAAATTTACAATTTCCCCTTTTCTTATTTAGACAGCCCTATCGTTCACAACACGAAGTTTTATTCAAGTAACCGACATTCATAATCTTTAAGTAAACGTTCAAATATATTCGACCATTCTAATGTTTAATTTGAGATAAAAAGTCAACCCAAAAGCGTTCTGATACGGCGTGGATCGGTACTATGTACCCACCGCAGATAAGAGGTAACTACGATAATCCAAAGCTCCACACCAAGTCAACGTAGAACCACAGACTGAAATATTTTTGGCAGAAAAGGGAGTGTAATTCTCGTCCGATTAGTAGTATTTCTATCTGTCCCTAGGTCGCACACAGCATCACGCACGGCCAGCGTCGGCTGATCAGCGGCGTGTCGTAGTAAGTATGACCAACTGCGGAATGTTGAATTTGTTTACATTCGCGCTCGGTTGAAATTGTGGCGGTCGTACGAGTTTCATTAAATCGGTAGCGATTCTTTGCGTAATCTACACACCTGGAGGCCAAACACCACAAGTCTAACGACGCAAATTGAAGCGCCGGGAGATCAGGGATTAGCAGTGTGTTTAGTTGTGATTCGTTCTAACATAAAATAGGCAAGCATTTTTTGAAGAATCTCAGCAGATGTTTCGTTACGCTTATGTTACGTTAGGCTGCTTTTGCTTCTTGTGTTACGCAATAAGAATCCGGGGTACAACTTTGCAGGATGTGCTCCATATTAGTCGAAGTTTTGGCGCAAGCCCTCGATTGGATGCTTGCTATGACCACCCGTTTCGAGTCAAGTGAACAGGTGCGCTGACTCGTGCCAAAGATCATGAGTTCGTGTCTGATTGGAATTTTAAGGAAATTTTGCTCGGGGCCCTCTTCCTGACAGCCTGGGTAACTAATTCGGGTGGCCGGAAGAGGTTTCCCAGGAACACTTCCTGATAACTACTATCGGTGGCGATCGGTGACTCTTGGCTCTTACTCCTTCAAAGAGACATAGACGTAAGTACGGCGGCCATCAAAATAGGAATACTTTTGAAGAAATGGTTTATTTATTTTCTTTTGTTTTTGTTGTAGGAAGAAACACAAGACGTGGTGGGGACTTAAGTGGACACTCCCTCACGAAATCAGGGGGTCTAGTTAGATCGATCAGTTTTATTAGACTAGACGCAGTTAAGCAGAGTTTGACTGTACGATGGTACGTATTGTTGAGTAAAACAAAGCTTTGATCACGGCAGCCCTACGTATAAAATTTTCCAATCTAGCGTTTCGATAAAAAACCCAAAAGGTTCCCGGGAATCGTTTTTAACATCACCCTGTAACGAAAGTCGAACCGAGATTTCACGTTCACTTTTTTTTCGTATAACCCGTCAATAGACACTTTAGGTAGACTATGTCTAATCTTGCATTATTGTAGTACCGAGTGTAAAGATTATTTCTTGTTCACTTTTAGAAAAGTATAAGGAATTGTTGCTTATTTTAAGCCGGAAAAAATTAAAAGGTAAATGTGCAAATCACTTATTTTTCGTGTCAGCCATTTTGGTACTTATCTCCACCAATAGAGGGACTCAGGAAGAACCGGTTGGGTATGCCCGTTTGCGTAGTACAGTCGTAAGCTTTCCGAATTTCTTTCTTCTGAAATTGCTGCACTTTTGATGCAGGGTTTTATGAAAGAAATATATATATATGTGATTTTGATGTGCTTATCCGTGCACATACTAGTACTTTGGAGATCACCATCTAATTGATAGTTATTTAGGTGAATTATATTTCTACATACTAAGGGTATTATTAATCTAGTACTTAATGAGATGTCTCAAGCTAATTTTTCCTTTTTTTCGAAGTCGTAGATGTAAGCTTGCAACCTCAGGAAATATCACATATAGGAATCAGGAATAGTTAAGAAAGATATAAAAATAGATCCTCTAGTCTCATCAGTCCGAAAGGTTACGTTATAGGGAAATGGACATAGTTTTTCAAATTTTTGCGGCTAAATAAGCTTTTTCAAACAACTTGAACGCTGAAAATATTC
Source organism: Dioctria rufipes (assembly GCA_963924295.1). Taxonomy (NCBI): domain Eukaryota; kingdom Metazoa; phylum Arthropoda; class Insecta; order Diptera; family Asilidae; genus Dioctria; species Dioctria rufipes. The sequence goes on along the minus strand of OZ002740.1, from coordinate 96,873,963 downwards.
TTATTTAATAAAAATATAAAATGTAAATAGAATACAAGTCCTTGTTATCATGAAGCGACGAGTCCTTTTCTTTTCCTCACTCTCCTGGAGCTCTCCTAACGATGAAAGTTGAATAGATTCACTCCGCTACTCTTTCAGGTCATCACTAGGAACATTGCATATCCTGGGTGCGGGCAATGTCGCTGGGTGGAGGCACGATACCTTTTTGGATGTGGTATGTGACAGTGGCAGGATTTAGTTTATCCACCCAACATTTAGTTTTTTTTTTTTTAGTTTATCCACCCTGCAATGGCCGAGGTAATGCGTGTCGCCCTGCACTTGCAACCCTGTTCATCGAGTGAGCTATCAGCTTTACCCGAATGGTGCTCAGTCATATGCTATCATAACAAATCGCCTAATAGAGTTGGTATGACAGAAAACGTGCAGACCAGTGTAATTCTTGTGAATTAACCGAAAAAAATAATTTCAAAATGAGGGGATAACAAAAAAAAAAATTATTAAAAATTAACCATTAAGGTGAAATTTTTACTTTATGGTTATACTTTTTTAAATTATGCCAGAAATTGAAAGTTGACCTTATGAGGATAAGTTTTGTCCTATTCATTTAAAATCCGATTATTATCCATTATTTCTGTTTGAAAAATCGAAAATAATGTTTATCTTCTGTCCCTGCTTTCCCACATAAGCCCTGGATATCTGTTATTACTGGTCTGTGGTTCTACCATAGGTGGAACAAACTGTTATATATTATTATTGCTGAGTACAGTTTGCAACTGGTATGTTGACTTGTCACCAACTGTTTGATTTTTAATCATTACTGATTGACTATCGATGCATGTTCGCATCTTCTGACAAATTAGTAATCGAGTCAAATGCGTTGAGTAGTGTTTCGATTTTTATTATAAACTAGGTAACTGGGTGAAAAATTCAATGAAAAATATTAACGCTGTAGTAACTTACTGGTGGTTGGGGAAGAAGGATGTCAAGAAAAAGAATGTGGAAAATTTCATCCATTGTAAAAAGTAGAATGGTATCAAATTACGATAACGCGCTTAAGGATTTGGAAGACCCAGTCCAGTTTCAAGTGTATATTACAGAATATCTATTCTAGATGAAAAAATAAGAAAATGAAAATAATTGCGTCAAGAGCGAGTCTGGCTCACGCAATCAGGGTTCTGTACCAGAACTTTATCAACGAACCGTCGATCGACTGAATTTAAGTACATATAAATAATTAAATCTAATCCAAATTTTCCTGTGATAAATGAATAAGAATAAATATTGTACCACATTATTCTGGAACATAAGTTTATACGACTATCGATTATTGTGCTTGCCTTCAGTTTGCTCTATATTTCACATGTTTTACCAACTACTGTATTGTCAATTTCAATAATATTTAACCAGACGCACCCAATAGTTATCTTATAAGAGACGTTTTAATTAGAAGAGTTCTCTTACAAATTACAGCAGCTGTGAGACCACAAGCGAACCTGAATATATTTGTACCATATAATTACGTACGGTAGCAACTGGGGTACCAGAGTTTTTCAGAGTCTCCCCTTAATTTTACTCCCACAACTCAATCCTTTTGAACTGACATCTGGTCTCAGATATCGGTCTCTTATGTATTTCAGAGCTGCCACTATGAGAATGGCGTGGGAGGTCTTCTCCGTTATGCATGTACATTCATATTGTGGATATGTGCTCATAGGGTTACCGGGGTGATTCGAATCTTCAAATTACACATTTTTAAATCTACGAATCTACTTAAACTAAGCCACCAGCAATTATTTAGATTCCAATCTTAATATTTCTTTTTACCATAAAAATTGAAAAAGACAGTAAAGGAGAATAGTATTGGCCCAGTCAATAAACTTTATCATACAACTTTTTTTTTATTATAAGCAGCGGGACAAGAAAATCCAAGCACGGAGACCAGGGTCGCCCATTGTGCTGTCCTGCTAAAAACCTTTTCACCGAAACCTTTCTACCCTCTTAATGAAGCGCATCAAGTTCTTGTGCTCTGGGAAAAGGCCGGACAAGCACACAGAAAGTGTGCGGTTGTCTCAGGCATTCCTTTTAGGCAAGACAGACAGTCAGGGTATTCAAAAATTCTCATTCTTGTTAGATGAGCGTGAAGCGAGTTGTAGCCGGTGGTGATTGCAACCACAGTTCCACATTGTTTCCTTCTGAGCACCAAGAGAAAATCAGAGGAATTCTTATTGGACCCATCAAGAAAAAGTTTTGCACATCTGCAAGTACTCAGGTTCGCCCATCTCTGCTGATGCTTCATACGAGCATCATCTTTAACGAGAGACCCGATACTCGGGGTGGAAATGCCTACGGCGAGTTCCAGACCGAGAAACGGATAAACAGAGTCATAGCTAACTAGAATGTCAATTTAGAATGAACCAGGGAAGGCTCGATAAGGCACTTCCCTCAGCTCACGATTTCCTTTCAAAAAACTTCACAGAGAAGCGATGCCCAAAGCGAAGCTCTGGTACGATCGTATTAAGTACCTTATACGGTACAAAGACATTACAATAAAACAAATTCTGCAGTATTACTTGGTCAAAAAAGGACATAAAAAAAATCACAACTTCAACTCCCAATAACTCTATATGGTAATTCCTTCAAAAAATATTTTAGTTCTAGATTCAAGATAACGTGTTCTCAGATACTTGACTGAATCCGTACTTGCAAAGTTCAATTTATGGACGATTAATTTTGCTTTAGTTAAAATGTGTTGGTTTCTTTAGCTTTGCTATAATTTCTACACTCTTCATAAAAGAGGAAAAGGAACTTCTTTCTTGGAACTATACCGTCATATCCTGTAATTGATCCACCAAAGGTCTGTATGCATGTGCAGACTTATATAAAACAGATAGTTCAAGATAAGCTTTATAGCTTTCCAAAAGTCACTGTGCATATCAAAAGTCTGCCTCTCAATATTTAAACTTATTTAGAAATTTATCACTGAAAAGTGAAAACAAATAATTGTACTCTTTATAATAAGAAGCACCCTAATATATTTGTGTACAATTAGCGCTAATCTGGCTGTTTCTGAAGGCTGCTTTGCCATATTAAAATACCCAATTAATAATGTTTATAATAGACACAATTTTGATTGCTTTACGCAGTGGGGTCATTCTTTAATTAACGATTCGAGTAATTTTAGGCTTTCAGGTGCTATACAAAAACTTCAGTTATTTCCAACAACGCGACGTGCATACAGCAATTTATCGGTGGTAGCTGAATACAGAAGGGAAATTAAAATATCTTCGTTCAAGCGAACAACTAACTAATGAGCTGCCACGCATCATCAAATTATAATTCTGTCGATGCATACGCTATGGATAGATAATAATATAATGCTGCTAAATTGCTAATTATTATGCAGTTCCAGACATTCTCCGATAGCACTGGATTTCCGGAAAAATAGCATCCCACTTTACCTAGCCAAAACTATGCCAACATAATTACATATGTACATGTAGTTGGTCGATATATTATAAAATATACCTATCTTATTATGCAGATTTATTGTTCTATTAACTTGACTGAGGAAATTTTACTATAATATCTATTCATTTGAATTTCCTCATTTTAAAAACCAACATAATTAGGTCACAAAAATGTCATTATAACTCATATCCTGTACGGTACATTTGATTAAATCTGCACCCAGATAGTATAGACTGGGCAAAGTGTAGTGACTATTGCCTGGTTATACATACTGCAAAAAAATCGGTTGCCTACCCAAATTACTACATTAAGTTTTGGAGGCTCAACCGGGATTCCTTCCAGGCTAACAAGCACACACAATAACATTAACACAAAAGAGAAAGCCAGTGAGACCGTGGTAGTGTGCGGGTTCCTAAGTGTTTATAAAAGAACAAACAAAGAAAAGACATAAAACGATCTTGAAAAGTGCATGGAATCTTGAATACTAACCTCATTTTCGGAAAGGAAGGAGGAATATCTTTTGTAAAATTATCAGTGGATACTAGATTTGTTCTGTGTGGATGGAAGGAAGATATATATACATTTTCTTTTTGGATCTTCTACATACAACCTCATACAATCAAGTGGTTGCTCCTTAATTTCTTTAACTTCATTCAACGGTAAATTAATAATTATATTAAAACAAGTATATATTAATTTGCCTTTAAAGCGGTTGTAAAAGCAAAACTAATAATAAATAAATTCAATATTTTTTTTCTTGATAATTTTTACATTTATTAAATAAGGAGAAATTTGATCGAATGACATTTAGTGATAACGAAAAAAATATCGCTGTTAGTCAAGAGTCGGAAATGACACATAAATTAAATACTGAGTTGGCTATTAAACTGATCTCTGAATTTGATGGAAATCGTCACAATTTTCATAAGTTTGTCCCAGGCAGTCCAGAGCCGGACTGGTGGTACGCGCTATCGGGCACTAGCCATATGGGCCGGTGGTGTCTTGGCCGATCGTCTCCGGGTTAATTCAACCACACGTGTTTACCATGTGCTGTGGTTGACCGCTACTGTTGTTGCGGTAGTAGCAGAGTTATGATTTAAAAATACTCAGAATTTTACCGCAACCAATAAACACTGACATGCCACCGAGCCAAGGAGTTGCCAAAGACCAAGATGGCATTATAGATCCCAAATCTGGCATCACGTGGCTTCGAAAGCATTCGCTTCTTTTAAAAAAGCACTTGGAATTTTTTAACATCATCATAATATTTAATTCGTAAAAACACAAGGAAAATGTATATTTATCAACCATGATTTCCAAGTGTTGCTATATCTGTACCTATCAGTAATTTCCAGACTTTTATTTTTTATGGGCACACACAGTTCAGTATTTTGCGTTACCATGAATTATAATTTTATCATTTTTAAACAAAGTTCGAAATATAAAAACCAATAAATGTGCAAAAGCTGTTCTTAAATTTTGTTTTTGTTTTGTATTTTTTTTAAAAATCAGGTAATTTTATTACAAAAATTATCACAAAACAGACAGTAAGGGACAAGGTAGTAACGACTCACTTCTTTTCTGACTTCCTTCATCAGTGAAATTGTTGGTGTTCAGTTCAAATACATATTTACATATTCCTCATCCCTCGTTGCAACTCCTATCCACAATGCATTTCCGAATAGTGCCAATGATGGAAATATTTTTGCAATTATATAAAAAAGGGGAACACAAAGTATTATTTTCTTAAGGATGACCAAACACTTATTTGAACATGGATGGATTATAAAATCCACCGTAACATCCTAGCTTCCATCCGCCTGTAATAAATAAAGAAAAACCAGCTGCAGAAATTAACTTCTGCTTCATTTGAACCTTTATTTAAGCAGGAACTTAGTCGTGCTTCAGAAACCCACTTATTTATTTCTATTACTGATACTCTGCTTATACGTGTAGCACAAAAACTTCTATTTTTTCATGAAGTTAATTAAATTTTCTTCCCTTTTTTACAGAATTAAAGAGAACAACCCACTGTGGCGACATTTCTTTTTGGATTTTGAATTGTTTTATGGTATTTTTTGTTTTGGTTACATTTTTGTTTAAATATTGTAGTAAGCTAGGTTAATTTTAAGAATTGAGTTTTGTTATAATAGTTTTAAGCAATATACTGAAATTAGAAGTTTAAATATTTGAATTGACAAAGTTGAGTTATCCTTTATAACCGACACCCCCCTTCGCTGAGCTCAGTTCTCACATTGGTCCTTCGAAGACGGATAACTCAGCTTAAAAAAGAATTGGGATCCACTGATCATATAATTGACAGTGCAGAAACTGCACCCAGGCACACATCAATTATGGGCGCAAAGTTTGAGAATACGCATCTCGTGTATTGAAAAGTTTTGTATGGCGGGTCATATTATTACGATCTGCTCTCACAAATTGTACGAAAATTATCTGCATTTCCACGACCCGCCACTCATCAGGGTAGTGAGTGGCGGATCGTCGAAGTACCAGTACGCACCCGAGCCAACCAGAGTAACACTGAATTACCCGAACTAAAAACTTTAACCAAACTTCTAGAATTTCACTTCGGAACTCCAGAAATGATAGGAAACAAAAATACGTCATCCAATATGACACAGAGAAAACCATTCTCAACTAAACCAACTTATGGACTCTTCAATAGAACTAAAAGTTCGACACCAAAACTCCCACCTACAAAAAAGTCCTATTGCAGCCATTGTAAGGGTGACCATATCATATTTCACTATCCAACCGTTAGAAATATATATGGAGTTGTTCCAAATAAACATTTAATGCAAAAATTGCTTATCTCCCAACCACCCATGCACTAGAAATAAAAAGTGTTATCATTGCCAGAAAAATCATAACACATTGCTCCACTATACCCAAAACGATTCGGTGACAGAATCACCTAATAATCCTCCCAAAATCCCATTATCGAAGCTGAACAAAGCACACCCACCTACGGAAATGATGAAGAACAAGTTCAAAATTTTCTAACCTCAAACCTTTCCATCGAAAATCAGGATGCCCACAGACCAAGAGCACCAGAGAATAAACTGGAGAAATGCGTCAAATAAAGTAATAAAGCAATATGCCTTAAGCACACTATCCACCAGTAGTTCAAGGAAGAGAAATACATCAAAACTATCGCGATGTCGATCAGGTTCAGCCAATTCACTGCCATCACAAACTGAACACGATCGTAGAGAGACTCAGAATTTCAGTACGAGATAGCGCCACTACAGTCCAAAAGCTTTTCACTACTAATTCCCCAGCGACACAAACTGAAACATAATATCTCCATACTTTGCATAAAAAACACAAGTGGAAAATCGACAAATAAAAACGAAAAAAGAAATATAGACACTCTTGTTCCAATTAAAGATGTGCCCTCTCCCTTTAACGAACACATCTCAAAAATATTGTAAGATCTCAACTCTCACCAGTAATTTTAAAAAATCCCCACCAAAATCCACTATTCTCTGGCATTACTATCAAAACTGGCCGTTAAATTTGAATATAAACAAGTTCAGATCCCGCCCAAATTCAATTCAGTTTTCAAAGTTCCCATGGGAAGATCAGTGCAGTTTAGTTCAGTTTTTTTTTCGTTTTTACTATTTTTTTGTTTGTTCCTTTAACTATGTTTATTTCTTCTACCATGGAGGAACTTCTGAAAATATTTAATTCCGATTGTTTAGACTCTGCCTAACTGCTTTAGCCTCCAGAGATTTCGACTCCGTTCAAATCAATTACACCTACGACTACCACCGACATCCAAAAAGGCTCGAAAAATCAAATCGGCTATTGTCCGACCTCCGCCTCATGAGTTCATACCTGCAACAAAAGTTCTCGGGGCCATTTGAAGCATGGCATGCGTCACCCAAAGTGAAAAGGTTGCAAAGGGAACCTAAGCCCAACGACAGTTTTTCGCCTAAATCAAAGCTAAAAAATTTTGGCCCAGGAATTAGAGTTCCAACTGGCCCGAGTCGTCCCGAACAGGGGTCCGCAACTGCTTACATTACATCAGAGACAGTTCAGTCAAAATGAAGGCCAAAGGTGTACACCTCAGGGACCTGAGTATCCACGCAGCCACAATGTATAACATCCTCTAAAGGTCCTCCTATTGTTGTGACTCAGGTGCCCAATGCCCCGAATCACAACCATAATCCAGATACATCAATATATCGTCCAATACGATATATTGATGTACCATTAATTGACCCTGAAAAAGAAAAATTATTTCATTTTTAAATCTCATTCAAAACTTAAAATGCATTTAGAAATGCAAAAATGCGAAATGCAATTTAGTATAAAATGCATTTTGTTATCAGACACATATTCCACCGACACGGTATGCACACTTACCTACATACAGTGTCTTCTTACTTTTTTCCGTATGTACTATGTACATACGTACATTACCTACTTAATCCAATCTAATTGTATGCACATACATACATACAATTATCACAATTATTCGCGCCTTCTTAAAATTAATATTTCAAGACGGGCGCACAAGTGCATATCGGATTACAGTTTTGTATTGATGCATATAGCTCGCAACAAAAAATTTTTGCATTTTCTCACGTACGTTTTTTCAACGTCGTGAGAAAACACTAAAAATGAAAAAAAGAGCTTTAAAGCGATCATGGGTACCTGGGTGCAATTTGCCCTAACTTCAGAGAGTTTGTTTTTTAACCGCTCGCGAAGTGGATATAACGGGGAGATTTGCAAAAATAAAATTATTGTGAAACGAAGAATCCTTTCTTCAACAAAAATAAATTATTGTGAAACGAAGAATCCTTTCTTCAACAAAAATAAATTATTGTGAAACGAAGAATCCTTTCGCAAAAAAAAAAAAAAAATAATAACTAAATTGTGAAACTAAGAGAATAAAATATTGTGAAACGAAGAATCTTTTCTTCAAAAAAACTATTTTTTGAAATAAAAATCATTGTGAAACGTCGTTTTTCCGTTTTTCTTTATTCTGCAAAAATAATAAATTATTGTGAATCATTGGATCTCTTTCACTAGTGTGGAGTTGCAGAAGAAAATCCTGAACGTGCGCACTCTCGGAGGAGCACGGTATGTACGCATACAACACTATACCTCGAGCAGCATCTAATAGTAAAAGTAAGAGGACAGAGAGCCCGCAGCAACAAAAAACAAGATCCAATGTCTAGTTTATCTGGAAATTTGCTTGATATAACACCAATCGAAATCAACACAATAAACACTACAATTGAGTCTCAGAGTTCAGCCAAACCAAAAACGATACGAAAGGATCCGAATACAATAGTGCCAACCAAAAATATTGACACAACGACAACATCCCTCTCAGCATGCCAAATGGATCCATTACCACAATTAATGGATATCCAGAGCAGTCCGCCGAGAACGAGCATAGCCAGGGCAACCCATTATGAAGCCGAAACGTAGCGGTTCACGGCGGCTATAAAAAGGCGACGAGCTACAGCAGAATCACCATTTCTAATTCAGGATTAATCTGAACACATCAAAATTTACGCTGATTTTTCCTAACTATCAAAAACCCGATTTTGCTTCCATCCAAAGGAAATTACTCCTACTGCAGAAATTTACTTCTGCGTCATCCTTCATCCAAGTAGGAATTTACTGCTACTGCAGGAATTTAATTACGCTTTAATTCCATCCCACACCTAAGTAGGAATTTACTCGTAATGCAAAAATTAACTTCTGCTTTAATTGCATCCCACACCTTAGTAGGAATTTACTCCTACTGCAGAAATTTACTTCTGCTTTAATTCCTTCCCACACCTAATTATAAACATACTCCTACTGAAGAAATTTACCTCTGCTTCACTTCCACCCTACATCTAACCAGGAATTTACTCCTAATGCAGAAATTAACTTCTGCTTCATTCTAACATTTATTAAAGCAGAAACTTACTCCTGCTGCAGAAACCTACTTCTGCCTAATTACTTATTTCTATTACTGATACTCTGCTTACACATGTGGCACAAATACTTCTTTTTTTTCATGAAGTTAGTTATAAATTTCTTCCCTTTTTTACAGAATTAAAGAGAACAAACCACTGTGGCGACATTTCGTTTTGGATTATATAATTTTTTTAAGGGATTTTATTTTTTTTTTTTATTTTGTTTTTTTTTTTTTTTTTGTAATATTGTAGTAAGCTAGGTTAGTTTACAAAATTGCATGTTGTGATAATAGTTTTAAGCAATATACTGAAATTAAAATTTTATGTTTGAATTGACAAAGTTGAGTTATCCTTTACAACCGGCACCACCCTTCGCTGAGCTCAGATCTCACAGTTGGTCTTTCGGGTACAGTTTTGATAGAGAAACCTTGTTCTAGTTTTAATATTAAGGGTGAATGGTGCAACCACTCTTATACAAATTTTATGCAAACATGTTTTCTGTATTAATTTGTTGCTTCCTATTTTTAGAAATACTGCAAATTTTAGAATTCTATTTAGCATAGAATCTAGCATTCCTTGTTTGAAAGAATAACATTATTTAGCATTTAGCATTATTAGCATATATCGGAACTTGAGCTAATAAATGGTGATAGCTACCACATTGTGTTTCCCGCTAAATCCTCTTACAGCCATGCAATATACGGCCATTTTATATAAAATACACGCTAGGCCATTACCGTATTTTTGTTCCGAGCGGTGACATCAAATTCTTTGAATATATTGCAACAAGATGACTTACACCGCTCCGGTTAAGCACAACAGATAGCCTCAGCACAATTTCTGAGTGTCCTAAATTTGCTGCAACCAGTGTTGTGAGATGTGCCCTTCTACTTCAAACACCCTATTTCCTTTGTTGCCAGGATAATCATAGCAAAGCGATAAGAAACAGCAAATAACCAACTCTTCATAACAATTTCGCACTAAAAAGAAAGGAAAAGAAAAGGAGATTTCTGAATGAAAGAAAAGTAAACTTATCCACGAAAAAGAAGAACGCGGTGCTAAGGTAATCTGCGGAGCAGCAGCAGTATCTTATCCTACATACCCGGCCCTGGCTATCGTAGCTCATTGTGGGAAACAAGAAACCACTTTCCCTGTGCTCACTATGCAAAGTTGTGTGCCAGAGCTAGTATCGAACGTGAGAGCTGTACAGCACTTCCTTCTATGCACACACAGTTTTACCACCTTTTCAACAAACTTTCTAATATGTTTATGGGCAAAATTTACAGAAACACCATAGCGAAAGTAAACATGAACGACGGGAATGTCAAATTGCGAGTCAACACTGTTCCAGCTGACAGATTCTATGTCAGAGATAGACACTGATCCACAGTGGAAACCAGAACTCATCCTTACAAGTTCGCGCGACACCTAGTTGTCACAAATAGACTACGCCAGCCGATTGTATAAAAGGCGAGCCGGCCAGACGTGGCCGCACGGAGCCGAAATGCTTAGACATAGAATCGCCGAAAGTTGCAAGAAAATATTCTGTCATCCCTCAATTAGAAAATTAATATTGCTCACCCAAAAGTGTTAATAATTAAACATTTAACATAAACTGCAATTAGATGAAAACTTTCGGAATTTAGTAGAAAATTAAATGCGAAGGAAATTTGACATTTAACAAAATCTGATATTGGATAAAACCATTGACATGTAGTAGAAAGCTAAATGTAAAACAAATTTGACATAAATTAAAAACTGAAATTAGATAGAAACTTTGAAATGTAGTTAGAGTTTAAATATACGAGAAATTTTACTGTTTAAAAATTGGAAGTAGATGAAAACTTGGACTTGCTTTATCTTTGCAAGAAAGAATGAAAGAAATTAGACATGAAAAAAAAGTTGAGCAATTAAAATCAAAAGGTGGAGATGTATTAGAATTAAAAAATAAAATATGAAAGAACTTAAAGCCGCCATTCCGAGTGTAGTCTGAAATGTCCACGTCTTGTGCGATTAATCGAAAAGTTGTATTTTTAAATAAAAAAAAAAAAAACAAAATAAAAACTAAATCCAGTAAACTTGAGTAGTTTTCTTTAAAAAACATAAACCAAAAAGAAACCATAACTAAACAGGAAGGAAGAAAATTAGCCCGGAAGAAACTCAGCCAAAATATCTCCCTAGCCAGACGCGAAACCTGGGCTCCATTTTTTCAGCTCCGTCGAAAATCGCAGGTACCAGGGTTTTCTTACATACACTCATTGTGCAGGATGCATCGCATCACCCGAATCTGACCTGACTTACTGGCGACCACTCGGCCAGAGCGTTTCAAACATAAATCAAAAGCAAACAATTTTAACATTTGGTGTCAAGTGTAGGGTACCTATTCAGGCCCGTAAAGTGGCCCCACGAATTCTCAGCCTGTCAATCTCATAACGAGATTGGGAAGTCGAAGTTATACGAGCTCGCGGTACCGTACTGACGGTACAACGGCAGTCCTAACAACCACCAGAATTCATCGACAACAGTACACCGAAAACAGATTGACTGTAATTAAGTTGTATTAGTTCGAGGCGAGTTCGAGTGACTCAAATTATTACTAGGTGCCTTAACGTTATAAATACAAGTATTTCAATGCATGTTCCGTCAAGAGCTAAGCGTAATAATTCTCATCCTGCGTGGGTAAGTAACTCCATTTTACGTTTAAAAAATGCTAAGAATGAGGCACATAAACAATATAAATGTAGTGGTAGTATCGAATTTTTTTTTATGATATGCAGAATGGTAGTGATTATTCCAATGAATACTCTTCACAAATTAATTTAGGAGATACGATTCTTCTTGAATCAGATGTTGAACAAGCCATCGATAATTTGGAAGTAAATTATAAATATGACCTTGTGTCACCAGTCATGTTTAAATCTTGCAAATATTCCTTTATTCCAGCTTTAAAATATATTTTTAATTTATCACTAAAATCTGGAATATTTCTAGATGCATGGAAAACTACAATTATTAAACCAATTTTCAAAAGTGGTGCACGTCATTGCATTAACAACTATAGAGCTGTTGCTCTCATGAATGTTTTACCAAAGTTGCTTGATAGCATTGTCGCTACAAAAATATCATTTTTATGCAAAGAAATTATCTGCTCATAGATTTCAAAAGGGAAGGTTAACAGTCACAAATCTTGCCTTATTCACAAATTATTGCATCAATTCCATTGAGGAAGGAGCTTAAGTTGACTGTGTTTACATAGATATCTCTAAAGCATTCTAAAGCATTCGATAGAGTATGCATCAATATTTTAATAAATAAGCTTCGCGCTCTTGGCTTTCATTCAACTTTTTTAGATTCGATCACGTATTATTTTACAAACCGCAAACAAATTGTCAAAATTTATACAAACCATTCGCGCATATTTAAAGAAAATTCGACAGTTCTTCAGGGTAGTCACTGCGGTCCTATTTTATTCAATATTTTCATCAATGATATTAGCACAATATTCAATATTAATGCTGTTTCAGCTACAAAATGATCTTGATAGTTTATCTATCCGTTGTCGTAAAAATCAGTTTAAATATTTCAAAATATCAGGTTTTAACCTATAATCGTTCTATAAGCCCGATATGCTTTAATTATCTTATTAATATTGTTTCTTTAAATCGTCTTCGCGAAATCACCGATTTGGGTATAGTTTTTGATAATAAACTATCATTTGCCAGACACATAGAATATATACGTTTAAGATGTTATAAACCTGTTGGTTTCGTAAAAAGAAACTATAAGGAATTCAGAGACGTTGGCACATTCAAAACTTTGTTTACCAATATTGTTCGTCCCATACTAGAACACGCTGAAATCATTTGGTCTCCCCATTACCAAGTGCATATCCACAGATTGGAACCTATTCAAAGAACATTTACACGATTTATATGTTATAGACATAAAATATGGGGTTGATAACTTACCCTCGTATGAGTCAAGATGTTTACTAATAGGTTTAACAAGTTTATGTTTCAGACGTGACATGCAATGTGCTTTATTTATAAGGGATATTCCGTGTTCCAGTATTTTATGCCCAGAGCTTCTTAATATGTTGAATTTATAAAACTTACTTTATGCTTCTTCTCATTGAACCTACTATGGTTATCATGAATGTGTAAATATAAATAAATCCACTATTTTGATAACTATTTAAATTTCTCTGCTTCAAGAGATAAATATAAGCAATCTTTATTAATTTTTGAAAATTCAATTGAGTAGTAATTTCATAGAATTTTTAGTTTTAATTTTAAACATGCATGGAAATTACAAATTAAATAACTTATTATTTTTGAATAAATTCTGTTTCTCAGTACACTTAGCATTAAATTAATTAATTAATATTTAAGTGAAGACTCTAGGTAAATAAATCAATAAATATTCTGCACATCTATAACGATTGAAAATTTCCTACTGGTGCTACCGAAATCGATTCAAATTGTCAGTAACTGCAATATTCTGCGCATCTAGATCGATTGCAAAATTTTCTACTAGGTGCGATCGAATTTAAATTGATTAAAAGAATTACCAAATGAAATTGTGGTAAGCTTGATCTTTTTGAGCTCTGGAGCTGTCCATGATTATTGATTAGTTAAAATCTCACCTTTATGTTTAATTTATTAGATAGGCAGAGAGCCACTGCACTTTCTTGGGATGGCTAAAGAGCCGCTGTGTGTTTGTTTAATGAGGCAGAGTTTTGCCAATATTTATGTTGAAAGAATGCCAAATTATTCCTTATGGCAGAGTATGCCAATGTTAATTTGGAAGGCAGAATATGCTAATTTATACCTTATGGCGAAGTATGCCGCTGCGACGAGAATTAAAAGAACCTTGTCAAAAGTTAACTTAACTCTGTCTTTATTCAATCAATCACAGGTTATTTATACAATTATTTTACATGCTACCATGCTACCAGTCAAACAATGAAAATCTGATAGTTCGTGTGGCAAACTTAAGAGATAACGCAGTCCAACTCAAGGCTAACACCTCTCTCACCAATGTGGATGTAGCTGCATACATTGTCAGTTCTTCGGAGGAAGTAACATTGAACTTCAATAGTCTACCACCCGAATTATGCCTATTGCTGGAATCCACAACTGTACACCTGGATAAGCAAAAGAAAATGTTACTGGAAAAGCTACTGGTGGAACATCGAGATATGTTTGCACGAGCAAAACATGTCCAGGCCCGGATCCGTCCATATATGTAGTTGTTTTGAACGTCTGGAACAAAGTAAGACCACACAAAGATTCTTGTTTAAAAAATATAAAAGTTATTGTACTTATCTGAATAGTTGTAGCTGTCTATTTTGTTAACGCAGTAGTAGCAGTTTGCATGTCATAAATCTTCTTCAAGATGTATGTAGGTGTATGGTATGTCTCGCGTTAAACATCAATATAGAATAACAACATCCGATCTAGCGAGGAATGAAAATGATGATTGTTGATTCTAAAAGATTCAATGATAGAATAGTTAGTTAATGTCTAGAAAATGTAAACAAATTCCCTCTTACCACAGGACAAAACAATTTAACACAAGAACTATAGTCAACTAACACAATAAGCAACGTACAAAACATGCAAGAACTCTTAAGAACATTTCAATATTCCAGACGAGCTCTTTAGACAAAAATAATAATGATAATCTGCACACTTACAACACGCTATTTAACTTACAACTTTATTGTGACAGCTGACACCTCCGATCCGATCATCGAAAATTTCTTCGAAAATCGAGGATGGAATGAAGGTTGAAAGAAACTCTTGGTAATAACCATATGAAAAAGAGAGAACATAAAAAAGGGGTAAACAAATATGTTATTGCGATGCAGTTATCATAAAATAACCAATCGCATTAAAATAAAATTAATTTACCGATAAGTTTGATAAAAGTTCTAGAACTTTCTAAATTTCCCCTGCAATACGGGAAATATGGATTAGAATGTTAAAAACAAGAATAAGATCAGTTTTCGGATATGGATCGTGTCGGACGGTACAAAATAAGAATCGAACTCTTTAAATTTATTAGAAATCGTTGTACTTATTTAAAATTAAAAATCTTTTTTTGGGCGAATAGTTTGTGGGAATGAAGGTGTTCTTAAGTAAAAGACATTCATCATTCTGTGCGTTGTGTTAAATTGATTTGAACTCTCTAATTTTTTCCTATTTTGTGAGATATCAACTTTGAACTCTATAATTTTTCATAATAAAATCATAAAACCTAATTTGTAAAAATAGAATTCATAATAAACTTAAGAATTTCTAAAGTGGTGCTTTTTTTATTCGATCATTAACCTATTGTATAAAAGAAAAAGTTTGGTGTAGTGGAAAAACTGGAAGTTTCGATTAAGAGTTCCGGGCTCGAGACGAAGTTCGAACGAAATATTTTTGTTGCTGTGGTAAATTTTAAGACGCCAAGAATTCGAATTAAAATACAAACCTAAGAAGATAGCTTTCTTTCCTAATCAGATCGAAACCATTCCCGAAATTATTTATTGGTCCTGTCGAGCCGGATAGTTAGAAAACAAAGAAAGCTGTTCTAAAACACTCTAAGTTTGTGTGAAAAACTTTATCGTGTATTGAATGACAATAGATCGTTGGTGTTGTGCAAAATTTGAACCGTTTTTAAAGACTTTACGGTGCTGCGCGTAGAAAAATCCCAAAAGCCAAAGGTGGAAGCATCGAAGTTCTCAGGTGCATCGGTAAGTCCATTTCTTATAATTTTGATGTTTGTATCTTAGATATATATATAAGAAATCAAGAAAACTTCAAGATGAAGAATTTAGTAATCCTTCAGCTAGCCCAAAAGGCCATTATGGAACTATTTTATACCAATTATACCAAAGACGGAGAGCCCAGAAGAACTGCGCCATATTATTTAAAGAGACTAAAGGATTTTCAAGATCTGTGGAATGAGGCGAAGGTTACACATCGTGAAATATTAATGAAACAAATTTTGAACCCAAAAATCACTGATGAGGTAGTCATCAACTACTTCGAAAAGGGGATTTATTCAATCATGGAAACACACTTCATGGACAATTATGCTCGAATAGAAGAAATATTTCATATGAAATATCCTGATTATAAGCCACAAAAACCGGTTCACCATGTCGGCAACGTGAATGACTCCACATCTGTCTACATGAAAGGTGAAGACTCCATCAGACTTCCAAAAATATCTTTAGAAAGACTCTCGGGTGATTATCGGAAATGGCCAACATTCTACGATTTATTTCGTACTCTAGTACATGATAACGAATCCTTATCAGATGTTCAAAAGCTGCAGTACTTAAAGCTACACCTGAGTGGAGAAGCTGAAAATTTGTTGAGAGACTTGTCAGTCAAGGAAAAAAACTATAATACGGCTTGGGATCTATTGATAGATAGATATGATAATAAAAGAGTGGTTGTCCATGCACACCTCAAGACTCTTCTTTCACAGACTGGATTGTCATCCGAAACTGACAATGGTATCAAAGTCTTATTAGATACGACAACAGAATCTTTGCAAGCCTTGAACAATTTAGATATATCCACCGAAGGTTGGGACGTTTTAATAGTGTATCTCTCAGTACAAAAGTTACCATCTGAGACGCACGCGCTTTGGGAACAGAGCTTATCAAACAAAGCCGACCTACCTACATGGAAAGAATTGCAAGAATTTTTGAAAGGTAGATTTAGGACTTTAGAGGCTATCTCAGTTAAGAAACATCCTGCAGTAAGCAAAGATTATCGCAATCATACTTTTAGATGCAAAGGAACCACACAAACGTTTTTAGCATCGTCGAGTTCTATGTGCTATCTCTGTGGTAACATCACATTCGACAATGCTCAAAATTTGCATCCATGAATTTTTCAAAAAAATTGGAAACAGTTAAAACAAAGGGTTTGTGTATTAATTCCCCCGGCCTTGGTCACATGCTAGCTCAATGCCCTAGCAAACAGAAATGCCTACATTGTAAGCAACGCCATCACACACTATTACATCGTAATTCAAATTAAGAACAACAAGCTAGCACATCGAATCGAAACATCGTGCCTGATTCAAGCTTTTAACCACATAGGAAACATAATATGTCTCCTTCTTCCACAAATTCTAGTACAGAGCAAATATTTGGTGCGCAATCGTCATTAATAGCATCATCTCCAGAGTTCAGACCACAACAAAGTGATCGCAACTCACCCCAGGTAAGCTCCTTTTTCATTAACGATTTACATGAAACTAGTGAGATCTTGTTAGCAACAGCAATGGTTAAAGTCGTTTCCTCGTCGGGAAATGAGGAAGTATTTCGAGCACTGATTGATCAAGGTTCTCAGGCATCCTTTGTTACTGAAGCCGCAATTCAGGTTTTACATTTGCCTAAAGAAGCCATTCGCGCTAATGTCTCTGGAATAGTTGAAAGCAGTGCAGGTCAAGTGAATGCTCGAGCCCATCTATTCATCAAAGCTCTCAATAGTGAACCAATCAAGTTGGAAGTGAAAGGTTTAGTATTGAAGAAGTTAACTCATCTACTGCCTCCTCGAAAACTTCGTATTCAAGATTGGGAACACATACGTGAACTGCGACTTGCTGATCCCCTATTCTACAAACCTGGAAAAATAGATCTTCTCTTAGGAGCTGATGTATACGCGAAAATCATAGAAAATGGTGTTATTAAAGGAAAGCCAGGATCGCCTGCAGCCCAACAAACAATTCTTGGTTGGATTCTTACTGGAGAAATCAGCAATTATAGTTTCTCGAGCATTGTTAGCAACTTTCACATCTCAGCTGACTTGGAGAGTCAATTGAAGAGGTTTTGGGAGCTGGAAGTGGTGAGCAACGATAAAAATTTTGACTGATGAGGAAAAACGATCCGAAGATATGTTTGAAGCCCAGCACAAAAGATTAGAGGACGGCAGATATAAAGTGTCTCTACCCCTTAACGACCCCGAAGGTGCCAAATCGCTCGAAGAATCTAGGTTCGGAGCAGTTGCAAGCCGACATCAAATGGAAAAGTGATTCAAAACGAACCCCTTGTTGCAAACTGAGTACTCAAAGTGTATTAAGAGATATGCAACCCTCGAGCATATGAAACCGATAGAGCTAAAAGAAGAAAGCATTAATGATAGCATTACAAACTCATACGTATCGTGATACCTTCCTAACCATGCAGTGATTAAAGCAGATAGCTCAACTACTAAATTGATAGTAGTATTCGATGTATCCAGAAAAACGTCCTCTAGAATCTCGCTGAATGATATTATGCTGAAAGGCCAACCGTCCAAGATGAATTAGCATGTTTGTTGTTACGATGGAGAAAATTTCGAATTGCGTTTACGGCAGACATTGAAAAAATTTACCGCCAAGTACGAATCAATCCAAAGCAAGCTGATCTTCAGAGAATCGTTTGGAGAGACTCACCCGACATTGCTATTCGTGACTATAATCTTCTGACGGTCACCTTTGGCACGAAAAGTGCACCTTATCTTGCCACTCGAGCACTTAAACAATTGGCATTGGATGAAAAGGACAAATACCCGATTGGTTCTCAAGCAACATTATCGGAGTTTTATGTAGATGATTTACTGTCCGGCGGTGACAACTTAGCAGGCGCAAGCGAGAAGCAAACACAGTTAATCAACCTTTTGAAATCAGGCGGATTCCATCTACGCAAGTGGGCATCAAATAGCTCTCGTTTACTCGAAAATATACCAGAAGAACATATGTATAGAAGTTAAAGTGGCTCTTAACGTTGACGGAGGAGAACAAGTCAAGGCACTTGGTTTGTATTGGGATCCTTCAATTGATGCTCTTTGCTATTCTATTAAATTAGATAAGATACAAGAAGTTTTTTTTTATTCGACCCCTTGGGATGGGCCTCACCGAGCATCATTATCGCTAAGATACTTATCCAAAAATTGTGGTTAGCGAAATTAGATTGGGACGAAGCTGTCCCTTCAAATACAGAAAAACAATGGTTAGAATTTCGAAATAACATCACTGAACTCAGAACGATCAACTTACCTCGTTGGATACAATATTCGGAAACGAATCACGGCATCTGCGATGCGTCTCTGGTGGCATTCGCTGCTGTCATCTACATTATTGTTATCGATTCAGAAGGCAACAGAAAAGTTTCCATTTTATCTGCAAAGTCGAAAGTTGCTCCAATTAGAACAGTATCTTTACCCAGACTTGAATTATGCGGTGCTGTACTCTTAGCAAAACTCATGCGGTATGTGTTGAAATCCTTGGCAATTGCTGATGTATCCCGATATGCATGGACTGATTTTGAAATTGTGTTAGCTTGGTTGAGAGGGCATCCTTCGAAGTGGAAGACATTCATAGCGAACAGAGTCTCACACATACATGAGTTAATAGGAGAAGCTGTGTGGCATCATGTTCCTACAAAAGAAAACCCAGCAGACTATGCTAGGCGGGGCATCATGCCGACTGAATTGAAGTCATGTTCTCTATGGTGGAATGGCACAATCTGGTTAAGAAAACACAAACACTGCTGGCCTAAGAAGAACGATATACCTGAAACAAACATGGAAATCCAAAAATTAGCAGTCAACTACATGCAGACTACAATCGACAGAATGGAAGATCGATACTCATCACTTTACAAACTTTTAAATATAACGGCATATTGTCATAGATTCAAGTCGAAGCAGAAAGGACATCTCAAGGCTAATGAAATAGGAACATCGCTGTCCATATGGTTGAAGAATGTCCAGTTTGAACACTTTTCCGAAGAAATCCTACAATTAAAAAACGGAAAACCATTGGAATCAAGCAATCGATTGCTAAAACTAAGCCCATATCTCAATTCAGATGGACTACTACGAGTTGGCGGAAGATTGCAGTATGCGGACTTATCATATAATGAAAAACACCCAATAATTTTACCCGACAAAGGCCATCTAACGCATCTCGTTATAGATAAAGTCCACAAAGATACGCTGCACGGTGGCCCACAACTTATGATGAGAGTGATTGCGCAAAAATATTGGCTGTTAGATGCGAGAAATACAATAAGACAACATATACATAAATGTGTTCAATGCACGAAACAGCGCGCGTAAATCCAGACTCAATTAATGGGAAATCTTCCCAGACCTAGAGTAACCAAGTCTAGACCTTTCAGTCACGTAGGTGTTGATTATTGCGGACCATTCAACATTCGAAGGCATAGAGGTAGAGGATCGAATACCTATGAGGGATACGTGTCTATCTTTGTATGCATGGCTGTGAAGGCAATTCATATTGAAGTCGTAACAGATCTCAGCGTGGAAGGATTCATTGCCGCTTTTCGACGATTTGCATCACGAAGAGGTTCACCAAGCGACGTTTATTACGACTGTGGATCCAATTTTGGAGGCAGATATACCATCCTAACAAGGCAAAATAAACAAATGATCGGTCAGCTCAATGAAGAAATAGATTTCATTTCATTCCTCCAGCATCACCACACTTCGGGGGTCTATGGGAATCCGGCGTACGATCAACCAAATATCACATGAAAAGGATCCTCGGAAATAGTATCCTTACCTATGAGGAATTAGCGACAGTGCTTACACAAATTGAGGTATGTCTGAATTCACGACCACTGTGTCCCTCCAGCAATGACCCGGATGATCTCAATTCACTAACGCCTGCACATTTTTTGATTGGAGACATTTTGGTGTTAGCAAAACCATCTGTTAGCAGAACCATCTGTACTCGACATAAATATGCATAGGGTAGACCGATGGCAGCATATACAATGACTGTATCAACATTTTTGGAAAGGATGGCACACGGAATATTTATGTCTCCTACAACAACGACCCAAGTGGAAACGAAATAAAAAAAATTTGAAAAACGGGGATCTAGTCATCATAAAAGAAGAAAATCTTCCACCATCAAGGTAGCTTTTGGGTAGAATTATCGATACCCATCCGGGATCAGACGGTTTAGTACGCGTCGCGACAATTAAAACAAAAGATTCGATTCTAAAACGCCCTGCCGCAAAACTTTGTTTACTGCCTATAGAATATAGCGAAATTTAAATCAAAAACATTATAACCTCAAACTAACACATTAACCGCACAAATCAACAACAGCATTAATAATCCTTGACATCCAGATAGCGAGTCGGGGCGCTATAACCTCACATTATCCCTCTTCTTCTCTTGCAGGTGTTAAAGCGAAAAGGGAACAATTCTTCACAACTAAGCTATCCATACTAGAAAACATAATCTCAGAAGATGTTGGAACACAAGGGTTCCAACCCGGGGAGTATGTTTAGGCCCGGATCCGTCCATATATGTAGTTGTTTTGAACGTCTGGTACAATATAAGACCACACAAAGAATTTTGTTTAAAAAATATAAAATTTATTGTACTTATCTGAATAGTTGTAGCTGTCTATTTTGTTAACGCAGTAGTAGCAGTTTGCATGTCAGAAATCTTCTTCAAGATGTATGTAGGTGTATGGTATGTCTCGCGTTAAACATCAATATAGAATAACAACATCCGATCTAGCGAGGAATGAAAATGTTGATTGTTGATTCTAAAAGATTCAATGATAGAATAGTTAGTTAATGTCTAGAAAATGTAAACAAATTCCCTCTTACCACAGGACAAAACAATTTAACACAAGAACTATAGTCAACTAACACAATAAGCAACGTACAAAACATGCAAGAACTCTTAAGAACATTTCAATATTCCAGACGAGCTCTTTAGACAAAAATAATAATGATAATCTGCACACTTACAACACGCTATTTAACTTACAACTTTATTGTGACAGCTGACACCTCCGATCCGATCATCGAAAATTTCTTCGAAAATCGAGTATGGAATGAAGGTTGAAAGAAACTCTTGGCAATAACCATATGAAAAAGAGAGAACATAAAAAAGGGGTAAACAAATATGTTATTGCGATGCAGTTATCATAAAATAACCAATCGCATTAAAATAAAATTAATTTACCGATAAGTTTGATAAAAGTTCTAGAACTTTCTAAATTTCCCCTGCAATACGGGAAATATGGATTAGAATGTTAAAAACAAGAATAAGATCAGTTTTCGGATATGGATCGTGTCGGACGGTACAAAATAAGAATCGAACTCTTTAAATTTATTAGAAATCGTTGTACTTATTTAAAATTAAAAATCTTTTTTTGGGCGAATAGTTTGTGGGAATGAAGGTGTTCTTAAGTAAAAGACATTCATCATTCTGTGCGTTGTGTTAAATTGATTTGAACTCTCTAATTTTTTCCTATTTTGTGAGATATCAACTTTGAACTCTATAATTTTTCATAATAAAATCATAAAACCTAATTTGTAAAAATAGAATTCATAATAAACTTAAGAATTTCTAAAGTGGTGCTTTTTTTATTCGATCATTAACCTATTGTATAAAAGAAAAAGTTTGGTGTAGTGGAAAAACTGGAAGTTTCGATTAAGAGTTCCGGGCTCGAGACGAAGTTCGAACGAAATATTTTTGTTGCTGTGGTAAATTTTAAGACGCCAAGAATTCGAATTAAAATACAAACCTAAGAAGATAGCTTTCTTTCCTAATCAGATCGAAACCATTCCCGAAATTATTTATTGGTCCTGTCGAGCCGGATAGTTAGAAAACAAAGAAAGCTGTTCTAGAACACTCTAAGTTTGTGTGAAAAACTTTATCGTGTATTGAATGACAATAGATCGTTGGTGTTGTGCAAAATTTGAACCGTTTTTAAAGACTTTACGGTGCTGCGCGTAGAAAAATCCCAAAAGCCAAAGGTGGAAGCATCGAAGTTCTCAGGTGCATCGGTAAGTCCATTTCTTATAATTTTGATGTTTGTATCTTAGATATATATATAAGAAATCAAGAAAACTTCAAGATGAAGAATTTAGTAATCCTTCAGCTAGCCCAAAAGGCCATTATGGAACTATTTTATACCAATTATACCAAAGACGGAGAGCCCAGAAGAACTGCGCCATATTATTTAAAGAGACTAAAGGATTTTCAAGATCTGTGGAATGAGGCGAAGGTTACACATCGTGAAATATTAATGAAACAAATTTTGAACCCAAAAATCACTGATGAGGTAGTCATCAACTACTTCGAAAAGGGGATTTATTCAATCATGGAAACACACTTCATGGACAATTATGCTCGAATAGAAGAAATATTTCATATGAAATATCCTGATTATAAGCCACAAAAACCGGTTCACCATGTCGGCAACGTGAATGACTCCACATCTGTCTACATGAAAGGTGAAGACTCCATCAGACTTCCAAAAATATCTTTAGAAAGACTCTCGGGTGATTATCGGAAATGGCCAACATTCTACGATTTATTTCGTACTCTAGTACATGATAACGAATCCTTATCAGATGTTCAAAAGCTGCAGTACTTAAAGCTACACCTGAGTGGAGAAGCTGAAAATTTGTTGAGAGACTTGTCAGTCAAGGAAAAAAACTATAATACGGCTTGGGATCTATTGATAGATAGATATGATAATAAAAGAGTGGTTGTCCATGCACACCTCAAGACTCTTCTTTCACAGACTGGATTGTCATCCGAAACTGACAATGGTATCAAAGTCTTATTAGATACGACAACAGAATCTTTGCAAGCCTTGAACAATTTAGATATATCCACCGAAGGTTGGGACGTTTTAATAGTGTATCTCTCAGTACAAAAGTTACCATCTGAGACGCACGCGCTTTGGGAACAGAGCTTATCAAACAAAGCCGACCTACCTACATGGAAAGAATTGCAAGAATTTTTGAAAGGTAGATTTAGGACTTTAGAGGCTATCTCAGTTAAGAAACATCCTGCAGTAAGCAAAGATTATCGCAATCATACTTTTAGATGCAAAGGAACCACACAAACGTTTTTAGCATCGTCGAGTTCTATGTGCTATCTCTGTGGTAACATCACATTCGACAATGCTCAAAATTTGCATCCATGAATTTTTCAAAAAAATTGGAAACAGTTAAAACAAAGGGTTTGTGTATTAATTGCCCCGGCCTTGGTCACATGCTAGCTCAATGCCCTAGCAAACAGAAATGCCTACATGGTAGCTGTCTATTTTGTTAACGCAGTAGTAGCAGTTTGCATGTCAGAAATCTTCTTCAAGATGTATGTAGGTGTATGGTATGTCTCGCGTTAAACATCAATATAGAATAACAACATCCGATGTAGCGAGGAATGAAAATGCTGATTGTTGATTCTAAAAGATTCAATGATAGAATAGTTAGCTAATGTCTAGAAAATGTAAACAAATTCCCTCTTACCACAGGACAAAACAATTTAACACAAGAACTATAGTCAACTAGCACAATAAACAACGTTCAAAACATGCAAGAACACTTAAGAACATTTCAATATTCCAGACGAGCTCTTTAGTCAAAAATAATAATGATAATCTGCACACTTACAACACGCTATTTTACTTACAACTTTATTGTGACAGATGACACCTCCGATCCGATCATCGAAAATATCTTCGAGAATCGAGGATGGAATGGGAAAAGGGTCAAGAGCTACCAACCTTGAAGGTTGAAAGAAACTCTTGGTAATAACCATGTTCAGTCCATGTACTGAACATTACTCCCTCGTTGAATCCAGCTAGTTCTTCCCTAAAAATAAACAAAAAAGAATCCGCAAAGAATCATACTCCAGGGGAAAAACTTCAGAATACAAACCATATAAATTAGTGATAAATACTCCTCAAACTTCCTAAACTATCCCAAAGGTCCCGCGATGACATTTACAAGCTGAAAATAACAAAATATTATTAAAAAATGATCAAATCAACATAATTAAAACAAACTTACCTGAAATTACATGATTTCCATACAAAAACACAAATTGACATATCAGTCAATTGACATTACGTCAACCAGATGCTCTAGTAGCAGCAACTGGTATAAACGTCGCTATGGCAACGCCATGACGAGTACATCACATGACCATCTTCAGCAGCTATAAAAAAGCGGCGAACGATAGCAAAAGCACCCATTTCCAAATCAGAGTTGATCTGATTAAGTCCTAAGCCTTGGAGTGTGTTCTGAGCAAAATCCCTATCCTAACCAGAAGTTAATTCTGAAATTCCTTATAGAAGTTAATTCTACGCTAACAAATTGAGGTTGACTCAAATCCTAATACAGAAGTTAATTCTGGCCGTCACAAATATTTGTGGTTGACTTATTCCCAAAAACAGAAGTTGATTCTGGTTAGAACAAATATTTGAGGTTAACTCAATCCGACACACAGAAGTTAATTCTGGCCGTCCTACATACTTGAGGTTGACTCAATCCATAAACAGAAGTTAATTCTGGCTGTCACAAATATTTGAGGTTAACTCAATTTTAAAACAGAAGTTAATTCTGGCCAAACAAATAGTTGAGGTTAACTCAAATTATCATATAGGAGTTGATCCTAAAACAAATACATTATTTGAGGTTAACTCAAGTACGTCGGCTAGAAGTTAATCCTAAGGATTGCAAAAGTGAGGTTAACTCAAGCAATCTCACAAAGGAGTTAATCCGAAGGCCTAGACAATTTTATACAAAGGTTAGTCTAGGTCTATTTACAGAGGTTAACTCTGCCCAAAATACATTCAGAAGTTAATTCTAATCAAAGTGGAAGGAACTTCCTTCCCACGTGTAGCAGTACTCAGATTGCTGCACACATAAAAAGCGCACAAGACTCAACGTCGTAAGTGCCAAACTATTACGTGTCAAGTTGCCACTGTTAAAAGGTACGCACTCGATAAACGTCATCAGTGCTGCCTTCATACTTTCAAAAACTGCCCAAAAACTGTACTGTATAAGCAGACCAATTGGGTACGTTATCAACATTACCGATAGCAACCATACAAGTTGCTATACTCGTGAATTAAAATATTCCACGCTACATCTCGATTGCCCTCACGTGGCAGTTCGAAAGAACTTTTCAAATTCAGTATCAGACAAAGTTGATTTTCTCACAGATTAACTGTCTCGGACCCATTCACTCATCGATTCTTCTTCTTCTTTACAGGAGTAAGAAAAAAGCAACGAAGCACAGCTACACCGACATTTGTGGTTTCTTCACACAGCATGATATAGATTGTAAGACCTGAAGCAAGCGCGAAATAAAATTAAAATGTTATACTTTGAACATAAAACTGAGTTATCTTTCAAACCGGCCCATTAATTATACAGTCCACTTAGAGAGAATTTTCATGGTCCTTCAAGGCCGGATAACTCAGTTGTTCAAAAATATAAAATTGAAAAAAAAAATAGTGCTTGAAAATCACAATAATATCACAGTCTAAATTCAGACACGATACACAAGCAAAATGTCTAACAGCGACAAATCAAACATATCAGAGATTGGGGAAGATACGATTACAGAACTAATCGAATCACAAAATGAAGTCAAAGAGTTACTAAAAGACCTATACAAAAGACATTCAAGAGATGGAAAGAAAAAGACCATTAAGTCTACACAAAAACGTTTACAAACGTTCACAGAATATTGGAGGGAATTCCAAGCTCAACATAGACAAATACACAAGCGAGCTACAAAGGAAGATCTCAAATTGGAATATTTTACGAAGGAAATATTTAGCGGGATGCAAGAGTACTACTTAGAAAAGGCAGCAGGCATGGAAGAGGATATAGAGCAACTAACACCAACACCTATAAACAATCCTCCCCAGCCAACATCTGCTAGATCAAACTCATGCCACAACGAAAGGCTACCTCGCATAAAATTACCTACCTTCAATGGAGAATATTCCACATGGATCTCTTTCCATGATCTATTCAACTCTGTCATACACAGCAATAATATTTTGAAAGACGTAGACAAACTATATTTCCTAAAAACCAGCTTGACAGGAGAGGCTGAAAAATTGCTCAGACACTACGAAATATCTGACGCAAATTATCAACCAGCATGGCAACAATTAAAAGAGCGCTATTCGAATAAGCGAATCTTAGTAAATGTCCAGCTAAAGAAATTATTTTCATAACACATGCTACGGCTGACAATATTAAAAGGTTGCTAGATAATATTACCGAAGCATTACTAGCTCTACAGAATCTAGGAATAGAAACCAGTAATTGGGATCCAATAATCATCCATCTCGCAGTACAAAATCTGCATTCCACTACACATCAATTATGGGAACAAAGCCTCCACAATAGAACAGACTTACCAGATCTACTGTTCGAACCAAATCGCTTCGAATATATTTTTCTTAACAAACACCTTCCGAAAAGAAAAAAATTCCTGAAAAGTAAGCATAACAATTTTTATAAAATTAAATCTAATTTAATCACTCAATCAGAACATAGATACACAACCATACAAAGCCAGATATTTATCATCTATATAACATATTGCACAAATGCAATATAAAAGTATAGCCTCATTGAGCAGATTAAATTAAAATCATTGATCATATGTTTAAATGCGTATTAAAAAACAATTCCTGAAAAGGGAACATATTACAACAATGCCATGCTGAGATTGAATTCTGAAAATCAAATAAATTCAATCTAATTACAATTTTCCTAAACATAGGTAAAACATCTAATAAAAGCATGTGTTGTCATGTAGCATACAATGCATTTCACAAATACAATCAAATGAAGCAAATCAATTTGCAACTCTATCATTACCATTATTACAAGTACCATCCAACCGATATTTTTTCTCTACGTGATAGAGAGAACATTTTTGCAAAGATAAATTAATTTAACACAGCAGCATGTGAAGCTCTAAGTTTCTTGTTGCTATGCATTTTTGTTCGTTGCTATGCAAATTTTATCGCCAGTACCGTAAGATCACAGCTGCACTGCCAACTCTTGTAATCATGCGCCGCTGCTACTCTATCAGTGGTGTCGTGTGCAAGCAAGAGCTATATAAACGACAAGCTGACTGATCTCGACCTCTTTTTGTACTTGGCATCGCTTGGGGTAAGTTGGCTAGTTAGGGACTAACATTTATATCGGGTATCGACTGATATATAACTTTTAACAATTAACAAAACACTTTATTTCTGGTCTCGACGGAAATAAAGAATCTTGCTTCGGGTCTCGACTGAAGTTAAGATATTTACTAACACTCACTTTAAGTCGGGTCTCGACTGACTTAAAGAATATTATCTCTGGTCTCGACTGAGATAATCCTTTACTAACAAAACACTTTATTTCTGGTCTCGACGGAAATAAAGAATCTTGCTTCGGGTCTCGACTGAAGTTAAGATATTTACTAACACTCACTTTAAGTCGGGTCTCGACTGACTTAAAGAATATTATCTCGGGTCTCGACTGAGATAATCCTTTACTAACAAAACACTTTATTTCTGGTCTCGACGGAAATAAAGAATCTTGCTTCGGGTCTCGACTGAAGTTAAGATATTTACTAACATTCACTTTAAGTCGGGTCTCGACTGACTTAAAGAATATTATCTCGGGTCTCGACTGAGATAATCATTTACTAACAAACCACTTTATTTCTGGTCTCGACGGAAATAAAGAATCTTGCTTCGGGTCTCGACTGAAGTTAAGATAATTACTAACATTCACTTTAAGTCGGGTCTCGACTGACTTAAAGAATATTATCTCGGGTCTCGACTGAGATAATCTTTTACTAACCAAACACTTTATTTCTGGTCTCGACGGAAATAAAGAATCTTGCTTCGGGTCTCGACTGAAGTTAAGATAATTACTAACATTCACTTTAAGTCGGGTCTCGACTGACTTAAAGAATATTATCTCGGGTCTCGACTGAGATAATCATTTACTAACAAACCACTTTATTTCTGGTCTCGACGGAAATAAAGAATCTTGCTTCGGGTCTCGACTGAAGTTAAGACAATCTTATTAACATTAACACTTTATTTCTGGTCTCGACGGAAATAAAGAATTGTTCTAACAAAACATTAGAACAAAGGGTCTTAACATTAGCTTAAAGCCAATTTCCTCAAGTGCCAAGGTGGAGATCGGTGAGTACCAGTCACTTGTGACATTTTAATACTTATTCATATATCTATTTGACTATATTTTAACTTATATATATCTATATTATACATCTCGTGTGCACATATATTTTACACAATATTTTTATTACATTTTTTACGATCTTATATTACAATTTGGTGCTAATAAGTGTTTTCAGTGTGATACAAAATCTCAGACCCAAACTTATGTACAGGGTTTTGTCTCAACATATCTATTTCTGAAAATCGTATATTATTAATCGGTGTCAATTAGTGTGCTTTCTAGTGTGTGTTGATCTCTGACCCAACAGTTTATTTAATCCTGTCTTAATACGATTGCTCAAGTTATTTAAGCTAAGTAAGTGTGCCAGTGTTTTGAAGTTAAGTTATTTTAACTTTGCTCTATATTAACCCTATATTGAATATCTATTTATATATTTATTATAAACAATCCTGTAAGTGTGTTTCCCTAAACGTTTGAATCGTTGACCTGAAAACTTGATACATAATCTGATCTTAATATAATTAGTGGGCAGTCTTAAAAAAAATAAGTGCAGAATTTACTTGAAAGTTAAAATAAAGTGAATAGTGTTGATTCGTTGTTAAGAAATAGACCACTGATCTTGATCCAAATTTACCAGTGCATTCATTTCAGTCACTTAATCAAATTTGCGTGTACGTTCTATTAACGGACAGTACATTTTATGGTCCTTCGAGCCGGATCTAAGGTCTAGTGTTTTATCTTATCAATTGTTTCATTATGTCTGCTCTTCAAAAACTTTTGGGCAACCAAGCCACTTCCGCAATAATCTTTGAAAAATCGTTCAATAACTACAACAAAACTGATGTAGAAAAACGAACGAAAGGTCTTATTTCTGAGCGATTAACCGCTCTAAATGAAATTTGGTCAGAGTACAAAAAAGATCACTATACACTTATTCAAGCCACGCAGGCTTTGGAAGACAGTGAACTTCAAAAGTACGATTATTTCGCAAAGGATCATTTTTCAAAGGTGGAAAATCAATACTTTACTTTTCGAGGTATTCTTAGGGATGCATTAGATGCATTCGAAACAAAGGTTGAACCAATTCCAAAATCAGAACAGGAAACTTCATCGTCTCTGAGACTACCTAGCATCACAATCCCAAAATTCTCAGGATCTTATGATTCTTGGAGACCTTTTCACGATCTTTTCAAGTCCCTGGTGCATTCAAATTCTGCGTTATCATCGGTGCAGAAATTGCATTATTTAAAGTCAAGTGTATCTGGAGAAGCAGAGCACTTATTGCGTCAATTTCCTATGACCAACTCGAGCTATGACAGCGCATGGAAGATATTGCTTGAAAGGTATGATAATAAACGAGTCTTGGTAAATGCCCAATTGAAAGCACTCTTTAATCTACCTAAAGCAGCCCACGAATCAGCTAAGGCTATCAAAACCTTGCTAGATAAGTCTTCGGAATGTATCTTCGAACTCGAGGCATTGCAAGTTTCCACTAAGCAATGGGATGCAATTCTCATCTATATGGTGGTACAATGTTTACCAGCAGAAACGCACCGTGCATGGGAACAAGAGATCAATACAGCAAAAGGACTTCCCACTTTCGAATCCTTAAAAATATTTTTACAATCTAGATTTAGAATTTTAGAAGCCATAGTCGATACCAAACCATCCCCAGCCAACAAAAATGCTCAAGTCCCGAGAGCATCTACCCATTTTACTTCATACACCCAAGCATGTCCTTTGTGCAAAGAGCAGCACCGTCTATTTAAATGTCCGAAATTCATAAAACTTGATGTAGACAATAAATTCAAAATTGTCACATCAAATCAATTGTGTAATAATTGCCTATCACAAGGCCATAGTACGAAAACTTGTACGAGTAAGTTTTCATGTCAGCGATGTGGAAGGAGGCATCATTCTTTACTTCACAGGAATAATGCCACTCCAAGGGCCTCGACCCAATTCAAGCCAAGGGAGCAGCAATCAGAAGCTCAACCTTGTAATTCACCTTCCACATCCAATAAATCTCTTCACACGCTTTACGCAAAAAATCAACATACCAAACAAGCACTGCTTGATACAACATTGTTAAACGTTCCTATAAAAAAGGGAAACATGTTGGTATAAAGAGCACTGATAGATTCAGGCTCTCAAGTTTCATTTGTAACCCAAGCTGCCGCACGTAAGCTGCAATCATCCACTACAAACGTGGAAATTCAAGTCACTGGCCTGGGAAAAACTGAAACTACAAATGTTCAAAAACAAACCGTATTGAACATTTATCCTTATTCAACCACAACTAAGGCAACCGCAGTTACAGCCCTTATAGTGGATACAATTACGGACATTTTACCTCCTTCAACCATTCCAAACAAAGAATGGAGTCATATACATGAGCTACCACTTGCCGATCCGTTTTTCTTTAAACCAGGAAAAATTGACCTGCTTTTAGGAGCAGATGTGTATAGCGAAATTCTCTTGGAAGGTTTACGGAAAGGTCCTCCAGGAACACCAACTGTCCAAAACAGTATCCTCGGATGGATACTTTTCGGAAAGCTAAAAAATACATCTACATTCTTAACAGCATCTGCGTTAACAGCAAAGGCTCATTACGACGACGACACTTCACTGGATAAACTTTTACGTCAGTTTTGGGAAACTGAAGAAGTTAATCCAGGAAGAAAGCTGTCTAAAGCAGATCAAGAATGTGAAGAGTTTTATCAAAAAACTCATGTTCGTAACGCACATGGCCGTTACGAAGTTCGCCTGCCTTTCATCGCAGAAAGTCCCAGCCTAGGTGACTCTCGTGGTATGGCATTACGTAGGTTCTACAGCCTAGAACGGCAATTAGAACGAAATCTTGAACTTTATCAGGAATACAAAGCTTGTATTAATGAATACAAGACATTAGGTCACATGACAATGGCTAACAAGATAGTAACCAACGAACAAAGTTACTATCTTCCTCACCATGCTGTCATCAAAGATAGCACCACTACAAAGGTTCGCGTCGTCTTTGATGCTTCAGCAAAAACGACTAATGGAAAAAGTCTAAACGAACAGCTGCATACGGGTCCAGTACTGCAGTCTGAACTCTTCTCAATCATCCTCAGATGGCGAAAGTACAAATTCGCTATGTCTGCTGACATAGAGAAAATGTACGGGATGATAAAGGTACAACCTCCAGATCAAACCTACCAAGAATACTTTGGAGGGATAATCAAAATGAACCTATTAAAGATTACAAATTAACCACTGTAACCTTTGGCACCACGCCAGCTCCCTATCTCGCAATAAAAACGCTCAATCAACTAGCCATTGATGAAGCTGACAAATTCCCCGAAGCTGCGAAGATAGTGTCTCGTGACTTCTATGTTGATGACCTTCTTACAGGTTCAGATACAAAGGAAGAAGCCTTCCAAATACAAGATCAACTTATCAATCTGTTATCTTCCGGCGGATTTAATTTGAGGAAATGGGTTAGCAATTCTTCAGATTTACTATCTAGGATCCCCGAATCATACAGAGAAGTTGACCTTCCTTTGCGATTCGCAAGCGATAAGTCCGTAAAAACTTTAGGCATTCATTGGTTTCCAGGATCCGATTGCTTCACGCTACAATACAAAAGGAAATCAGATTGCCTTTCTACAAAGCGTTCTATTCTTTCAGAAATTGCAACGCTTTTCGATCCACTTGGCTGGATATCACCAATTATTGTCACGGCCAAAATACTGATGCAAGCTTTATGGCTTGCAGGTTGTTCATGGGATGAGCTAATACCGGCATCCATTGATAAGCAGTGGCGTGAATTTAAAGCAGAATTACATCACATTAGCAGCATCAACATACCACGTTGGTTACATACTACAAGTAACCTATCCACCTGTCAAATACATGGATTTTCAGATGCTTCTAATCAAGCGTATTCTGCCGCTGTTTATATTAGAGTTGTGGATGAAGAAGGATTTGTTCAAGTCAATTTACTCATGGCAAAGTCAAAGGTAGCGCCTGTCAAATCCGTATCCCTTCCACGTCTTGAATTGTGCGGGGCGGTATTGGTAGCACGACTCATAAATCGTGTTAAAATCGATTTAAAATTTGATCAAGTTCCTACGTTTGCTTGGACAGACTCATCTATTGTATTAGCTTGGATTCGTAGTCACCCTAATAAGTATAAGACATATGTGGCTAATAGGGTGGCGGAAATTCAGAACTTGATCGACATTAAAGCATGGCATCATTTAAGGTCTGCTGACAATCCAGCCGACTGCAATTCCAGAGGAATTAAGTCTTCGTCATTAATTGATCATAAACTATGGTGGCATGGACCTCATTGGTTGCAGGACAGTGAAAATCATTGGCCGAAATCTAAACCAATTCCAGCTAATGAGCCTGAAACTGAACAAAAACGAGTCACACAGTTCGCAATAGCTCATTCAAACATCGATGATTTGTTTGAAAAATTCTCCAGCTTTACCAAATTACAACGCATAGTTGCCTATTGCATTTGGTTCATAAATAAATGCACAGGGCCATCGGTGGTGTCCACTCAAGAACAACTAATGGACCCAAAGATACTTAATCCGACAGAAATTGCTCAGGCAAAAATTCGGCTCATTAAAGCAGTACAGAATGCCGCTTTCGGTACTGAAATTAAATGTTTACAAAAACAGAATCCACTTCCAGTTAAAAGCAAGATCTTATCACTTCACCCCTTCTTAGATAACAATAGATTAATTCGAGTAGGTTTGCGATTAAGAAATGCTAACATTAATTACAGCCAAAAACATCCAATAATCCTGCCAAGGGAGAGTAAATTAACAACATTAATAATCGACCACTTCCATATAAAGACTTTGCATGGAGGTCCGCAATTGGTATTATCCATGATTCGAAACGAATTTTGGATTCCACAAGGGCGTAAAATCGTAAAACAAGTGTTACATAGATGTATAACTTGCTTTAAGCAATCCGCATCTATCAAAAATCAAATCATGGGAAATCTTCCTTCATCACGGGTCAATATGACTAGACCGTTTCAACAAACTGGCCTGGACTATGCTGGTCCTTTTAATTTAAAAGTATCTAAATTTCCAAACAATCGTGTATATAAAGGGTATATATGCATTTTCATTTGCATGGCCACCAAGGCCATTCATATAGAAGCTGTGTCAGATTTGTCCACAGCAGCCTTTATAGCAGCTTTTCGCCGTTTCTCCAGCCGAAGGGGACTCAGCACAGATATCTTTTCAGATTGTGGATCTAATTTCATTGGAGCTGACAAAGTCCTACAAAAGGAATTCCGAACAGCCATACTGCAAGCTAACAAGCAGATGGCAGAAACACTAGCTCAAGACGGGATATGCTGGCACTTTAACCCGCCTTCCGCACCTCATTTTGGAGGATTGTGGGAAGCCGGAGTTAAATCCATAAAATTCCATTTAAAGCGAATTTTAGGGAATTCTTCATTGACATTTGAAGAATTCGCAACTGTTTTGACACAAATTGAAGCCTGTCTAAATTCTAGGCCTCTATGTCCTATCACAGAAGATCCAGACGATCTAAATGCTCTAACTCCGGGAGATTTTTTAATTGGCAGTTCCTTATTATTACCACCAGAACCTGTATTGGAAAATAAGGTTTCATCACTCTCCAGATGGAAACATCTCCAACTGTTGCAACAACAGTTTTGGCATAAATGGTCTCACGATTATCTAAATTCCCTACAAAATAGACCTAAATGGCAGACTCCAATATCAAATCCTAAAATAGGAGATTTAGTTATTATCAAAGAACCGAATCTGGTAGCGAGCCGTTGGTTATTAGGACGAATAAGTGAAGTCCATCCAGGTGCTGACAACTACATTCGTGTAGTCAGCATAAAAACAAAAAATGGTCTTATAAAACGACCAATGTCCAAAATATGTATCTTGCCGATATATGACAATTAAATGCAATATAAAAACAAAACAAAATGTACACACAATAAGATGCATCATAAATTAAATTTTCCAGCAG
Source organism: Dioctria rufipes (assembly GCA_963924295.1). Taxonomy (NCBI): domain Eukaryota; kingdom Metazoa; phylum Arthropoda; class Insecta; order Diptera; family Asilidae; genus Dioctria; species Dioctria rufipes. The sequence continues at coordinate 96,838,518 of OZ002740.1, read as the reverse complement.
AAAATTTCACGCAATAGTCGCTCATATTCTAAAAGGGCATATACTCATAAATTCACTCATATTCTCTAACATACCAATCAAAAGATTATTGTGAGACAACAATTGTCGCGTCGAACCGCTACGCCTAAATACATACTCTTGTCTCTATAACGAAGTTCTCAATAGTAAAATAGAAATGCAATTTTAACCAAATGCAATCATACACCGTTATATATCAAACAAAAAATTCATTTTGGAGCGAGAAATTTTGTCAGCTTTGTTGTTCTGCCACTACACATTTTACAAGTTTTGCATTGCAGACAACCGTTATGTTACTATAAATAAGATTACGAATTCAATGCAATTATCAGTCATCGAATTAAACTTATAAAATGAATACACCTAACCACGAAATTAATTATGAAGACGAGTTGCCTATCACCCCGGGACGGGACATTGAAAAGGAGTTGGAGGAAGCTTGGAGATTGGAGAAAGAATTGGCAGAGTGGCTCCCTTCACCTAATCAAGACTACGCTGAATCCATTGAAGAAGATTGGGATCTAGACGAGGAGATCATGCAAGCGCCACCATCTCCGGTGCAAAGTCTTGACAAGGAGCAGCAGGAACTTCTGGAATTGACCGCAGAACTCGAAGAATTAAAACAACGTTCAAAAATCTTGAAGATAAGTCAACGCCTAAACAAAATAAAGCTAGATCGTCAACCAATCCCGACAATTGTTATTGAGGACTCGCCACCCACCTCCCCGAATACTGAAAGGCAAAGGCCAGAACAAGATGCCATACAGGAGCCGTCACCCATCAATCAACAGGGCGCTTGTGTGAACGCTCAACCAGCAACAAAAAAAAATAAATATTTTGAGTGATCACAGCATTGTGTCGACCACCTGCCCAGATGACAACATCATCATGACCATCGTTGATAACCAAACAGGGTCACCAGAGAACATTACCGTGTCTTGGGACGCCTTAAAACGCTAAAAAAAAAGGAACCGGAGATTCACCACGAAAGACGGCACTCGAATTAAAATCCGATTGTTAGCCAACGGAAACATTAAAATCATAAAATAATAATTTCGTCTTTTTTTTCTTTATTTTTCTTCCTTTTACAAAGTTGGCTTGTGTTTGATACCTTCCCCTTGAGATAGTCGTTTTGAGTTTCTCCTTCTTAATAAGTGGGTTTTTAAAGATTGTTTTTATTCGCAAGTAGTAAGATCAAAACATTCACTTGAAAGACAGTTCCAGCCTTTCAACGGGGGGCAGTATGTTCGAACCAAATCGCTTCGAATATATTTTTCTTAACAAACACCTTCCGAAAAGAAAAAAATTCCTGAAAAGTAAGCATAACAATTTTTATAAAATTAAATCTAATTTAATCACTCAATCAGAACATAGATACACAACCATACAAAGCCAGGTATTTATCATCTATATAACATATTGCACAAATTCAATATAAAAGTATAGCCTCATTGAGCAGATTAAATTAAAATCATTGATCATATGTTTAAATGCATATTAAAAAACAATTCCTGAAAAGGGAACATATTACAACAATGCCATGCTGAGATTGAATTCTGAAAATCAAATAAATTCAATCTAATTACAATTTTCCTAAACATAGGTAAAACATCTAATAAAAGCATGTGTTGTCATGTAGCATACAATGCATTTCACAAATACAATCAAATCAAGCAAATCAATTTGCAACTCTATCATTACCATTATTACAAGTACCATCCAACGGATATTTTTTCTCTACGTGATAGAGAGAACATTTTTGCAAAGATAATTTAATTTAACACAGAAGCATGTGAAGCTCTAAGTTTCTTGTTGCTATGCATTTTTGTTCGTTGCTAGGCAAATTTTATCGCCAGTACCGTAAGATCACAGCTGCACTGCCAACTCTTGTAATCATGCGCCGCTGCTACTCTATCAGTGGTGTCGTGTGCAAGCCAGGGCTATATAAACGACAAGCTGACTGATCTCGACCTCTTTTTGTACTTGGCATCGCTTGGGGTAAGTTGGCTAGTTAGGGACTAACATTTATATCGGGTATCGACTGATATATAACTTTTAACAATTAACAAAACACTTTATTTCTGGTCTCGACGGAAATAAAGAATCTTGCTTCGGGTCTCGACTAAAGTTAAGATATTTACTGACACTCACTTTAAGTCGGGTCTCGACTGACTTAAAGAATATTATCTCTGGTCTCGACTGAGATAATCCTTTACTAACAAAACACTTTATTTCTGGTCTCGACGGAAATAAAGAATCTTGCTTCGGGTCTCGACTGAAGTTAAGATATTTACTAACACTCACTTTAAGTCGGGTCTCGACTGACTTAAAGAATATTATCTCGGGTCTCGACTGAGATAATCCTTTACTAACAAAACACTTTATTTCTGGTCTCGACGGAAATAAAGAATCTTGCTTCGGGTCTCGACTGAAGTTAAGATATTTACTAACATTCACGTTAAGTCGGGTCTCGACTGACTTAAAGAATATTATCTCGGGTCTCGACTGAGATAATCATTTACTAACAAACCACTTTATTTCTGGTCTCGACGGAAATAAAGAATCTTGCTTCGGGTCTCGACTGAAGTTAAGATAATTACTAACATTCACTTTAAGTCGGGTCTCGACTGACTTAAAGAATATTATCTCGGGTCTCGACTGAGATAATCTTTTACTAACCAAACACTTTATTTCTGGTCTCGACGGAAATAAAGAATCTTGCTTCGGGTCTCGACTGAAGTTAAGATAATTACTAACATTCACTTTAAGTCGGGTCTCGACTGACTTAAAGAATATTATCTCGGGTCTCGACTGAGATAATCATTTACTAACAAACCACTTTATTTCTGGTCTCGACGGAAATAAAGAATCTTGCTTCGGGTCTCGACTGAAGTTAAGATAATTACTAACATTCACTTTAAGTCGGGTCTCGACTGACTTAAAGAATATTATCTCGGGTCTCGACTGAGATAATCTTTTACTAACCAAACACTTTATTTCTGGTCTCGACGGAAATAAAGAATCTTGCTTCGGGTCTCGACTGAAGTTAAGATAATTACTAACATTCACTTTAAGTCGGGTCTCGACTGACTTAAAGAATATTATCTCGGGTCTCGACTGAGATAATCATTTACTAACAAACCACTTTATTTCTGGTCTCGACGGAAATAAAGAATCTTGCTTCGGGTCTCGACTGAAGTTAAGACAATCTTATTAACATTAACACTTTATTTCTGGTCTCGACGGAAATAAAGAATTGTTCTAACAAAACATTAGAACAAAGGGTCTTAACATTAGCTTAAAGCCAATTTCCTCAAGTGCCAAGGTGGAGATCGGTGAGTACCAGTCACTTGTGACATTTTAATACTTATTCATATATCTATTTGACTATATTTTAACTTATATATATCTATATTATACATCTCGTGTGCACATGTATTTTACACAATATTTTTATTACATTTTTTACGATCTTATATTACAATTTGGTGCTAATAAGTGTTTTCAGTGTGATACAAAATCTCAGACCCAAACTTATGTACAGGGTTTTGTCTCAACATATCTATTTCTGAAAATCGTATATTATTAATCGGTGTCAATTAGTGTGTTTTCTAGTGTGTGTTGATCTCTGACCCAACAGTTTATATAATCCTGTCTTAATACGATTGCTCAAGTTATTTAAGCTAAGTAAGTGTGCCAGTGTTTTGAAGTTAAGTTATTTTAACTTTGCTCTATATTAACCCTATATTGAATATCTATTTATATATTTATTATAAACAATCCTGTAAGTGTGTTTCCCTAAACGTTTGAATCGTTGACCTGAAAACTTGATACATAATCTGATCTTAATATAATTAGTGGGCAGTCTTAAAAAAAATAAGTGCAGAATTTACTTGAAAGTTAAAATAAAGTGAATAGTGTTGATTCGTTGTTAAGAAATAGACCACTTTACTCTCAACAGCTCTAATTAAGATCTCCTCATCAGCAGGAAAAGCACATACATTCAGAGCACTAATAGACTTTGGATCACAGGTCTCCATCATGACCGAAAGAGCGTACAAACGCCTCAATCTAAAAGGCTCTCCCACTAAACACAAATTAGTCGGCTTGGGCAATACACGGACAAACAAAGTCCAAAGACAAACAAATGTCACCATACATTCACTACACACTAACTTCAGCACAGAAGTAAACATGCTAGTGATCAAAAACATCGCAAACTTATCACCTTCTGAAACTATTAACACAGCCAAATGGGAGCACATTCAGATCCTCACATTGGCAGATCCTACATTCTCCACGCCTGGAGAAATAGACATTCTGCTGGGAGACATATATGCAAAAATTATCATTGATGGTTTAATGAAAGGATCCACAAGTACATCAATAGCTCAGAACACAAAACTAGGCTAGATTTTAATTGGGACTATTCCAACACAAGAAGTCCTATCTCTATTGACTACTCTCACCACTACCAAAGTGAAAATACAAAATACAAAGACTACATCAGTATCATCTCTACTCTCACCAGCGCCATCTCAAATACTCTTAGCAAACTCCCAATTACAGCAGAATGACAAAATGAGCAATTACAAAGAGAAAAATGTTCTCACCGCCAGATGGAGTCACGCTGCAGCTCATTCAGATTTAAATATTCTCTCCCCAAAAGAGAAAAAATGTAAAAGCAAAAATATCCCCACTCTTGGTACCAAAAAATTTAATTCAAAAATCCCGCTACTTTCAAATAAATTCGAGGTCGCCAACCGCCAAAAGTCACTTCAAATCAAACCAGTGACAAGTGTTAATCGCAGTTTTATTTTATTTATTTTTTGGTTTTTTATTATTTTGTTTAAATTCTGTGCAATGGAAGAGCTTCTGGAGATATTTCATTCAGAGTCATTGGATTCTACTGACTTAGATCTATCACCAACACCTCCAGAGCTATTGGCACCCATGAAGAGGGTCAACCAAATTAGCCCTCTACCTCCTACGCCGAAGAGGCCACGCCGACTCCCTTCAGCCATCATACGGCCTGCCCCACACGAGGTCCTGCCGGTTAAAAACTTACTTAAATCATTCGAAGCAAAACCAGCAGGACCCGGTATAAAAATATTTAAAACTAAGCCTAAAGCCAACGATGACTTTTTATTTTCTAAAATAACCAAAGATATAGCCCAGGAATTAGGATCCATACGCAACCTCTGCTCGTCACCACCGCAAAGAAACCAGAAATTCGTCAAACAACATCCAGCAGCAAAACCAAGATGACAAATCGACCCACCAAAAGGGCAGGTTATCCTAAATCAAAAGAAATGCCAAGTCTGCCTGGTAACTTGCATGAAATTACACCAGCTAAAACAAACAGTGTGCCAACAGCTGATCAGAAGTTTTCCAACACAGAAGGAGGATCCTTTTCCACCACACAAGCCGATTCGAAGGTCATAGCAGAACAAAAAAACGTAGGGATTCCACAATCCAGTTCCCAAGACAAGAAGGCAAATCAATGCACAAAAACGTCAGACCACCCTAAACTGGCACCGAAGATCATAAAGCCGAATCTTCCGAGAAATCTGCACAAACCAAGGCCAGTAGTGAAAACCAAGCCTACATCAACCATCAGCAAGGCGCCTATTACCAGTACGAAGACAAAAGCTGAAAGTCACATTCCACTGCACCAAATAAAGCAAGCAGTCTGCCTATTACAAGCACAGACCAGAAGCCTACCAGCGTAGCTATTCAGTCCACTAAGGCTGATATAAAAACTGAAACGAAAAAGGAGACAGTTGGCATACCACAAGTTATTAAAAATAACATAAAGGCCAGCCCTGACATGAAATTGCTATTGCAAACAATTGCAATGCCATGGGATGAGATTATTAACGCTAAGTCATACTACCGTCACAAGCTCGCAAACGGAGCATACATAAAAATGAGAAGGAAGAAGGATATGCTACACTTCACCAGCCAAAATGCAGTAAGTTAATTACAAGTATAATTTTATTATATATTCATACAACCAACGAAATTCAGAGATTGATCTTTCCTCTAAAATCTTTCCAATTCTTATCCACAAATCCTCATTTTTGCGGGGCGGAGGATGCTCAGTCCACGTACTGAACATTACTCCCTCGTTGAATGCAGCTAGTTCTTCCCTAAAAATAAACAAAAAAGAATCCACAAAGAATCATACTCCAGAGGAAAAAATTCAGAATACAAACCTAATAAATTAGTGATAAATACTCCTCAAACTTCCTAAACTATCCCAAAGGTCCCGCGATGACATTTACAAGCTGAAAATAACAAAATATTATTAAAAAATGATCAAATCAACATAATTAAAACAAACTTACCTGAAATTACATGATTTCCATACAAAAACACAAATTGACATATCAGTCAATTGACATTACGTCAACCAGATGCTCTAGTAGCAGCAACTGGTATAAACGTCGCTATGGCAACGCCATGACGAGTACATCACATGACCATCTTCAGCAGCTATAAAAAAGCGGCGAACGATAGCAAAAGCACCCATTTCCAAATCAGAGTTGATCTGATTAAGTCCTAAGCCTTGGAGTCTGTTCTGAGCAAAATCCCTATCCTAACCAGAAGTTAATTCTGAAATTTCTTATAGAAGTTAATTCTACGCCAACAAATTGAGGTTGACTAAAATCCTAATACAGAAGTCACAAATATTTGTGGTTGACTCAATCCCAAAAACAGAAGTTGATTCTGGTTAGAACAAATATTTGAGGTTAACTCAATCCGACACACAGAAGTTAATTCTGGCCGTCCTACATACTTGAGGTTGACTCAATCCATAAACAGAAGTTAATTCTGGCTGTCACAAATATTTGAGGTTAACTCAATTTTAAAACAGAAGTTAATTCTGGCCAAACAAATAGTTGAGGTTAACTCAAATTATCATATAGGAGTTGATCCTAAAACAAAAACATTATTTGAGGTTAACTCAAGTACGTCGGCTAGGAGTTAATCCTAAGGATTGCAAAAGTGAGGTTAACTCAAGCAATCTCACACAGGAGTTAATCCGAAGGCCTAGACAATTTTATACAAAGGTTAGTCTAGGTCTATTTACAGAGGTTAACTCTGCCCAAAATACATTCAGAAGTTAATTCTAATCATAGTGGAATGAACTTCCTTCCCACGTGTAGCAGTACTCAGATTGCTGCACACATAAAATGCGCACAAGATTCAACGTCGTAAGTGCCAAACTATTACGTGTCAAGTTGCCACTGTTAAAAGGTACGCACTCGATAAACGTCATCAGTGCTGCCTTCATACTTTCAAAAACTACCCAAAAACTGTACTGTATAAGCAGACCAATTGGGTACGTTATCAACATTACCGATAGCAACCATACAAGTTGCTATACTCGTGAATTAAAATATTCCACGCTACATCTCGATTGCCCTCACGTGGCAGTTCGAAAGAACTTTTCAAATTCAGTATCAGACAAAGTTGAATTTCTAACAGATCAACTGTCTCGGACCCATTCACTCATCGATTCTTCTTCATCTTTACAGGAGTAAGAAAAGAGCAACGAAGCACAGCTACACCGACATTTGTGGTTTCTTCACACAGCAACGCGGCAATTACAAATACGCCGACATAATTTTTTTTTTATTTTAATGAATTGTTTTTTTTTTTTTTTTTTAAGTTTGTATTAAGTTTTAATGAGTTATTGAATTTTAAATTATAAGTCAAATTGAATTGAATTGTGATATAAATTGTAAGACCTGAAACAAGCACGAAATAAAATTAAAATTTTATACTTTGAACATAAAACTGAGTTATGTATCAAACTGGCCCATTAATTATACAGTCCACTTAGAGAGAATTTTCAAACCATATGAAAAAGAGAGAACATAAAAAAGGGGTAAAGAAATATGTTATTGCGATGCAGTTATCATAAAATAACCAATCGCATTAAAAGAAAATTAATTTACCGATAAGTTTGATAAAAGTTCTAGAACTTTTTAAATTTCCCCTACAATACGGGGAATATGGATTAGAACGTTAAAAACAAGAATAAGATCAGTTTTCGGATTTGGATCGTGTCGGACGTTACAAAATAAGAATCGAACTCTTTAAATTTATTAGAAATCGTGGTACATACTTAAAATTAAAAATCTTTTTTTTGGGCGAATAGTTTGTGGGAATGAAGGTGTTCTTAAGTAAAAGACACTCATCATTCTGTGCGTTGTGTTAAATTGATTTGAACTCTCTAATTTTTTCCTATTTTGTGAAATATCAACTTTGAACTCTATAATTTTTCATAATAAAATCATAAAACCTAATTTGTAAAAATAGAATTCATATAAACTTAAGAATTTCTAAAGTGGTGCTTTTTTTATTCGATCATTAACCTATTGTATAAAAGAAAGAAGTTGGTGTAGTGGAAAAAACTGGAAGTTTCGATTAAGAGTTCCGGGTTCGAGACGAAGTTCGAACGAAATATTTTTGTTGCTGTGATATATTTTAAGACGCCAAGAATTCGAATTAAAATACAAACCTAAGAAGATAGCTTTCTTTCCTCATCAGATCGAAACCATTCCCGAAATTATTTAAAACATGACCTCGGCTGAACCGCGATATGGGACATCAGATCGACGAAGGCAGCAACAAATTGATTAAACAGCCTCTAGCCAAACGGCAGGAAGCGGAAAATCTAGTACACGACATGAAAACCGAAGGCGTTATCAATCCATCCAATAACAATTGAACTTCTCTAGTCGCGCTGGTGAAGAAAATGGATGGCTCGACATAGTTTTGCGGCGTATACAGGCGGCTAAACGAGGTCACCAAAAAGTATTCACATCCGGTGCTACGTATTGATCTGAATCTTGATGCACTCGCCGATTCAACTTGGTTTTCGACATTAGATTTACAGTTGGGTTACTGGCAAGTAGAAGTCGAAGAAGAAGCCCGCGAAAAGACCGCGTTCACTACAGGCTGTAGATTGTGGGAGTTTTCAGTTATGCCTTTTGGACTAACTAAATCCTCTGCAACCTTTCAGAGGCTCATGGAAATCGTCCTCCAACGAATTCCCCCTCAGGCATATCTAGTATATTTGGACGATGTTATCCTACATGCCCCCACGTTCGAAAAAATGGTAGAAAATCTCCGCCTTCTTTTAGCCCGATTAAGATAGCAAATCTAAAAGTTTCACCGAAGAAGGGTCAGTTATGTCAGAGAGAGGTGAAGTTACTAGGACACGTTATCAGTGACTCTGGATTATCTACAGACCGCGGCAAAACGAAGGCTGTCAAGAGTTGGCCCAAACCGCAAACACAAAGAGATATATAATCATTTCTCTTGCTGTGTGGTTACTGTCGGCGGTTTGTGAAAAAAATGTCAGCTATTGCGAAGCCGCTAACCTAGCTCACGGAAAAACGTCGAAAGTTCCTCTGGTCTGATGTCTCTCAGGAAGCATTCGATGAATTGAAAGACCGCTTAATCACTGCGCCTATACTTATGCAGCCTGACGAAAATCTGCCTTTTATCTTGGACACAGACGCCAGCCAACACACTTGGGCAGCTATTGTCTCACAGGTTAAAACGAGATGGAACACAAGGCGGAATACCATAGAGAAACATTCAGTAGGCCTGAGCGAAACTACTGTGTCACCAGGGAAGAATTGGTTGCGATTGTCAAGGCCTGCGTACATTTCCAGCTCTACATATTGGGGAAAAAGTTCACAATTCGAACAGACCATGCGTCTTTGAGATGGTTGATGAACTTTCGGTGTCCCGAAGGACAATTAGCAAGATGAATAGAACTTATGCAAGCCTATGATATTGAAATCATTCATCGAGCAGGTAAAAGTCACAGTAACGGAGATGCAATGTCGCTACGTTCTTGTTCAACGGCTGAGTGTCAACATTGTCAGCGGCTCGAAGAGAAAGACAACATCGTTATTCGTCTAGTTTCCGCGCACAGGGATATAGCTCAACACCAGGAAGATGACATCACAATACGACACATTTGGGGTTTGCGGACTACGGGTCAGCGCCCAGATAGAGACAGCATCAAATACCTCAGCCCCAACATTAAAGCGTATTGGCCCATGTGGTCTGCTTTGAAATTAGAAAATAACAGCGTCGTCCGGCTAATCAGTCAAGAAAAAGTCCCAAAATCTATTCGAAAACTAGTCCACAATCAGGTACACGATTCTCTAGGTGGTGGACACTTCTGCAGTGACAAGACTTTAGGTAAGCTTCGACAGAAATACTATTGGGTGGGTAGTAGTACCGATGTAAAGGATTGGTGTGCTGGATGTCTACAGTGTCAAGCACGGAAAGGGCCGCCGCCAAGACGGCGATCTCTTCTACAGTCATCCAACATTCTTGCGCCTATCGATAAAGTTGCACTTCCAAAGACCAACAAAGGTAACCGCTACCTAGCAGTTTGTATGGACTATTTAACTAAGTGACCCGAAGCAATTCCAGTACCAGATCAGACAGCCGAGACTGTATCAGTTGCACTCATCTTAGCCGTATTCAGCCGACATGGAGCCCCACTACAGATCCATTCAGATTAAGTCGGATGGTTTAGTCAAAAGATTTAACCGAACAATCCGGGAGAATCTGGCGAAATTTTTAAACTCACATTAAAGAGAATGGCAGCAATACGTTCCATACCTACTACTCTCATATCGCGCAAGTGTGCAAGATAGCACTAAACAGACAACAGCTAAGTTCCTCTTTGGATGAGAACCTCGCTTACCACTAAAGATGGTCTAGGGAAGCTCACCTACTGAGCTTATGTCACTCAGTGTACAGTTCGATAATGTGACCACGACACTGAATGTGATTCATGAGAATAATCGAGCTATGCTGAACACTGCGAGCCGGCGTATGAAGACATACTATGACTTGCGGCCGAAGAAACCCAGTTTCCAAGTAGGTCAACTAGTTTGGTTATAATTCCCAAGACGCGTAATCCGGCGGTGCCCAAAACTGCCGAGCGACTGAGATGGGCCATACAGGATCACCGATGCTGTAACCGAAGTGGTGCTCAAGATAAAAAAGTATCATGGTGGAAAGATACGAACTGTCCACTTCGACAGACTGGCCCCATACCGCGAAAGAAACGACCTTTCCATGTAACCAATAATACGTTTCTTAGTAGCCCTAAGAAGGTATCCAGCCAGCTTAACTGGTAACTATAGGATAACAATGTTGCTGCTTAGTACCTAACCAACCTAGCAGCCGGTATACCGCTTGTTAACTAGTCCACTTTTGCACACTCCCTCGCTTTACAATGGGTCAAAACCCCTTCCACATGATACCTTACGGAGGCCGCGCTGCCGTAGTAATTCCACATTGCAAACTACCTCCGAAATTTTAATCTCCGCTGTGCTAGTATTCGTGCGGCGTAACATACCAGTTCGAAGACTCGATCTGGGTGTGGGGACTTTGGGACACACCCTCGAACGAATGTTGATTTGCGGTAGGAGGCAGATGGCCCAGTGCAGAAGAGATCTTTCAATCAGTTGGGTAGGTTACTGGTACCCTCTGAATCTTCTTGGTTTTGAGGAGCGGAGCCCTACTGGTAGACCAAATTGTTTGGGTTGCTGGGCTACGAGTGCAACTTTGGTTTTCGATACTAAGCCATATGTCGAGCTCTGACCAAGGACCGGCGTACCTTTGGGTATTCGTCTCCGATACGTCATGCACAGAACAAGTGCAACAAATCCTTAGTGACGTATCTTCATCATCTCTACAATACGTGGTGGCTGAAAGAAAATGTATGAGGACAGAAATTGTTTAGCCTGTCTCTGCCTTAAAGGAGCAGATAAATTTCCCCCTAACCTTCTCAGTTAGCCTTCGTTAGAAGGTTTTTCTTTCTTTATCTCTCTTCGTTATTTCTGTAATCCCTAGTATGTACAAATACTCACAAGAGATAAGTCAGCTTGTAAGGAGCTACAAGCTTATCTAGGCGGGGGTAGTGTAAGAAAATGACTTACCGCGCTAGTACTCGGCGTTCTTAAATTGCTGCCAACAGGGTTGTGAAACGTGCCCTTGTACTTCAGGCGCTTTTTTTCCTTTGCTGGCAAGATAATCGTGGCAAGGCGATAAGAAATAGCAAATAACCAACTCTTCATAACAATATCGCACTAAACGGAAAGGAAGAGAAAAGGAGAAGTACACATATACGCTTTCTGAATGAAAGAAAAGTAAACTTATCCATGAACAAGAAGGACACGGTGCTAAGGTAATTTGCGGAGGAGCAGCAGCAGTAAATTGTCCTACATAACCGGCCCTGGCTGTCGTAGCTCATTGTGAGAAACAAGAAACCACTTTCCCCCTGCTCACTTTGTAAAATTGAATGCCAGGGCTAGAATTGAACATGAGAGGTAAACAACACTTCCTTCTATACACATAAAATTCACCCACTTGTTCAACAAATTTCAGCAAACTTTCTAATAAGTTTATGGGCAAAATTTGCAGAAACACCGTAGCGAAAGTTAACATCAACCACGGGAATGTCAAATTTCGAGTCAACACTGTTCCAGGTGACAGATTCTATGTCAGAGATAGACACTGAACCACAGTGGAATCCAGAACACATCCTTACAAGTTCGCGCGACACTGGGTCGTCACAAATAAACCACGCCAGCCGACTGTATAAAAGGCGAAACCAGACGTGGCTGCATGGATCCGAAGTATTTTGCAGGACTGGTGCAACATAGAATCGCCGAAAGTTACAAGAAAATATTCTGTCATCTCTCAATGAGAAAATTAATATTGCTCACCCGAAAGTGTTATTAACTTTGAAATGAAATTTTGACCTTTCAATAAATGAAATTATATGAAAGCTTTACACACTTAGTAGAAAATTAAATGCAAAGGAAATTTGATATTTGACATAAACTGAAATTAGATGAAAACTTTCGATACTTAGTTGAAAAATAAAAGCAAAAGAAATTTGACATTTAACATAAACTGAAATTAGACGAAAACTTTGACACTTAGTAGAAAATTAAATTGAAAGGAAATTGACATTTAATATAAACCTAAATTAGATGAAAACTTTCGACACTTAGTCGAAAATTAAATGCAAAGGAAAGTTGACATTTAACATAAACTGAAATTGGATAAAAACTTTGACACGTAGTAGAAAGATAAATGTAGAAATTTGACATGAATTAAAAACTGAAATTAGATAGAAACTTTGAAATGTAGTAAGAGTTTAAATGTAAGAGAAATGTGATTCGGAATAAAAATTTAAGCAAATAAATTCAAAGCTGAAGATGTACTTGAATTAAAAAAAATAGCTGAAAAAATTTAAATGTGAAAAATAGAGGCCAGGACAAGCAAATTTTGTAAAAGATTGTAAGAGATTTGAGAATAGAGTGGTCACGTAGGCCCGCGAATGTAGTCTGAGCTATCCAAATCTTGCGCGCTTGATCGAAAAGTTATATTTTTAAATAAAAAAGTTAAAACTAAATCCAGTAAACTTGAGTGGTTTTCTTTAAAAAATATAAACCAAAAAGGAACCATAACTAAACGTGAAGGGAGAAAATTAGCCCGGAAGAAACTAGGCCAAAATATCTCCCTAGCCAGACGCGAAACCAGGGCTCCGTGTTGTCAGCCCCGTCGAAAATCCCAGGTACGAGGTTTTTCTTACTTGCACTTATTATACAGGACGCAGCGCATCACCCGAATCTGACCATACTTACTGAAAACCGCTCGGCCAAGGGGTCAGAACTTTTCAAACATAAATCAAAAGCAAATAACTGTAACAGTATTATAGGGGTACGATTTCGTATACTTTTGTAAAGCAAATTCGCCCTTTAGATGTATTAAATTAGAAAGATTTCGTACTTTTGCAAGTAAAAAAAGCAAAATCGCTTTGTTTCATGGCCTGGAGCATAAAGACAGCAATGGTTAAGCTGCGTACAGTGAATTTTCGTATATTATAAAGTATTTACCGAGGTGTTTCCGTTTAAGTATTCTTGTTTGCAGTCACTAAAATTACACTTTTGGATCAAATGAAATCATTTTCGAATTGAACGAAACTATTTTTAAATTAAATGAAACCTTTTTCGCATGAAGTGAAACCTTCTTCGCGTGGATTGACACTTTTATCAAATGAAATCAATCTTTTTTCAAATGGAATGAAATTTTTTTCAAATGAAATGAAACCTCAGCGAAAAAAAATGCAATTAACTTAATTGTATATTTCATTTTTTCTACCAGAGTAATTAATTTTATACTTTTAGTTTTAAAGTGTAATAATATTAGTTTAGCACAGTATTTTTCATTTCATTACCTACAAAATGTTGAAAGAAGAAATGTTTTTCAATAAATGCCAAGAATTATTGCCCAAAAAGGCCGGTTTAGTTTCCTTTTCTAACGGGATGAGAGAAATACTTGACCAAAACTGTACCGCAACGCAACTTTCATTACACTTTAAAACTGTGAATGTAAAATTAATCGGTAATTTAAATAAATTAAATTACGATTTATATTCACTTTTATTCATTCATTTCATCAGAAAAGCGTTTCATTTAATTTACAAATTCTATGTTAGAACCCGGTGATATTGTGTATGATATTTCTACATTTCTTTATTTTTGCCAGGATTTAGTGGAACATTGAAGATGAGTGATATTAATAAACAAAATTATGAAAAATCAAACCTTCAAAGAGAAAATGAAAGGGAGAAACGGAAAAGACTTTTGAAAATGAGTCGCCATAAAACAGCGGATTTGTTTATTGCGAAAACAAATAGTAAAAAAGCAACAAGTAAAAAAGCTTCTTATGATACCCTAGATGAGTGCCAGTATGTAATTTCGCATGGTCACCCATTCGTGCAAGTTTGATTTTTGAAGTGGTTTTTTGCATATACTTCAGGAACGGTTCGTCGGACAGTAAAAATTATTAGTACAAATTTTGTAGGATTTCATGTTGTGAAAAAGTTTTCCGTACGATAAAAACATCTAGGTTTGACGGTTTTCATAGTAAACATATAAATCCCAAATTTTTATATGGCAACACCGAAGGGGGTTGCCCGATTTGTCCCATTTTCAAACCTAAGTTTCCTGTTTTTTTTTTACAGCTCGTGTGCAAAATTTCAGATCGCTATTTCACATTTGCATGCAAAAGGTTTATTTTGAATAGAGTAAGAAGCTGTTTCTCTCACAATCATTTGGAGGCTTTTCTGCTTATGTCTGCCCAAAAATACATTCTAATGACGATTGAAAATGAAAATGTTTTGCATAATCTGACAGCTAAGCGTAAAAACATGAGAGACTTATTTGTAATTTGATATTTTTCCCTAGCTTTAATACTGTGTTTGTTCCTTTTCTTAATTTTTGTTCCTTTTTGCTTAGTATATGGTTACATCTATGTGCACTAAGAAATTGCAAATCTGATCTACTGTTTTATATTTTGTGTATTATACAAAACTGATTTGTTTTTTAATATATATTTTATTTTATGTCAAATGTATTGTTTTTAGAGTTTCTTACTCCAAGGGTGCCAATGGGACCCTCTTATTAAGACTGCGCTCTCCGTCCGTCTGACTTCCTGTCTATCAGCGGGCTGTATCTCATGAACCGTAATAGGCACATACATGAAATTTTCAGAGACGGAGTAATACTGCAGCTGCTATAACAACAAATAATTAAAATAAAATAGAATTAAAAGTTAAAGGGGGTCTCCATTCTATAAACTTTTGTTTTTGCTCGCTCTAGAAAGTACATAGAATCTAAAACTAAAGCTAAACAAAAATGTTTGGAGAAGCCTAGATTTGTTTGGTTGCAATTCATAGTTGACAAGGGGCGGGGTGAGGGGGTGATTCCGGTCTCTTTGTCGCAGCTCAAGCGTGTACTTTTATCACATATTTTGACATGTCACCTCAAATTTGTCGAACTCTTATATTTACCATATTCATTTTGATTTATCCTTTTCATCAACCACCACATAACTGAAATAAAATTGCAATGAACTAATGTAAGAATACACGCCTAAAAGTACGACAAATTAGTCAACTGCTTCAGAGGTTGTGGTAAATGGATATTCCACACCTAATTAGAGAAATACATTTGCTTAAATTCGAAATAATGTTTTGAGTTTGTTATGTGAAGTGCGATTTTCAGTTCATTCTACGTAATGCAAGGCTTGCTGAACTGAAAAAAAAAACACAAAACAATCAGTAGGAAAGTTCATTTCATTTAGGCGTACACTTTCACATTAACGTACAACAAAATATCAGAATCACACAGGCAACACCAGACAAAATGACAACAAATAAAAGTTGTGTTTTATCTACCGTGAAAAAAAGAAGCTAAACAGAAATATAAATTAAAATTCGCACTTACTACTGATACTTGATGATTGGAAGTTGCGATAAAACGAATATCTACTAACCGGTGTCAATCACATATAAATGTGTACTAAATCACATATAAATGTGTACTAAATCGTTTTCTAGGCAACGGAAAGGTTCCATTCGGGCCATATGTATGATGAGTCTAAAAATAATGCGTGAATAGAAAAATCTATCTTACTCTGCTTGTGCTGGACTCAGTGGAAAATCAGACTAACAATCTGGGTTGTTTGTCTTAGAATAGTCGTTTTTGAAAATCTAATGGGGCCGGTTTGCGGTGATTTGCCTGAGTCAGTTAGAAGCCCCAGTCCTGACCTAACGATATCATGTCCGCTGATTTTTCAGCAACAGATTCCAAACAGTTCCCCAATATAGTTCGAAGCAAGCTTTCTGGTAGTGCTTATAACTTAATTAAGTGCAAAACTTTTACCAACTGGGAAGAATTCAAAAAAATCTTAGAATACTTAGAAAAAGAACTATCGCTCAACTTCCATCTGGATAAAACAGAGTTACTACGAAAATGTACGAAATTATGCCGATAGAGTGGAAAGAATATTATCTGATTTTAACGATGCTTGTATTAGCAGCGAAAGAGAGGATGCTGCTTATGTAATTAAAAGCTTTCGTTGAAGGCCGTACCGCTGGAACATAATGCAACCGAGAGTTTACGCAGTACTTCGCAGCTAACTGTCAAAAAACGCAGGAAATAAAGTGCTGCCCAGAATGAATTGCGGTGACTGCGTAAATGTCAATTCAGTACAATTGTCATAATTTCAGTGTTGTGCTTGTGAATTTTATAATATTGTAACGATTTTCCAAGTAGAAAATTGCTCCGGCCGAGCGGTAGCGAGGGAGCATTTACTACACGGCACGCCGCCGTATCGAATCTTCTTTGCTAATGTGCTTCACACCTCCATCCCATTTGTAGAAAGTTTTCAAATTGGAACTGGGCTCACACTTGGATGCAGGATAAACTATACGCCGGGCGCCAATGTCTCACTCAATGCAGAAATTGTCGAGGTGACTTTACCGCAGCCAGACAAGTTCCACTTAAACATGTGCTAACTCAACTCAATAATGTAGAAGTATTAAAAGAAAAGCTTTATCGGAGATATTAAAGCTCACTTAAAAGGGTCTCGACTCAACTTAACGATCTATAAATTAACGTCGGAATATTTGGGAGAGCTTTGGCAGGGGTGAGAAAAATTGCGCTTTTAAAGTGTCTCGACTCAACTTAACACTCGCAGTATATTAGATGTAGAACACTTAGGCCGGTTACTGCCTCCTCTAAGGGGAAACTAAGTTCTGTATATTCGACTATTTCTTGAAATAGTGGGCGGGGCCAGACGGTGACAATTTCCCTATAACTTGTTTACTTCCGCCGCGAAATACAATCGCGATCTCTAACGCTAATATGCCGCTTGGCTTCACGGACTTAGTGTGTGGAGCGTGTAGATAAATCGTCGATTCGCTGCCGGCACTTAAGTATTAGCTCACGCAAACAGAAAATTCGTCGATTTGCCGTCGGCGTTTGAGAAGTTTTCGGCTTATATTTCGCGGTAAATTTGCTAGAATAAACTGAAACTTGGCACTAGATAAGATGAAAACGCAATTTGTTAATCAGCTGTTGATTTTCACTGCAGGTTAGTGAACAGAAAATTGGTTTAATTTAATGCCGGCCTTGGTGACTCAAGTGAATAGGAATTCATTGATTCGCCGTCGACATTTGCTAAGTTTAGCTTAATAGAAAATTCTGTGATTTGCCGTCGGCGTTTGATAAGGTTTCTACCTTAGTATTTTCTTGCTAAATGCACTGGGAAAATTGTGGAAATGAATTGGAAATCCAAAGCAAACGTTAGAATAATTTGAATTGAACGGGAAATCTGAAGCAAAAGTGAGACAAATTTATGCTTGGACACAGCTCTATCCTTGAAATCGAAAAGCAGGTTATGCCAGTGCGTTGATACAAATCGACAAATTCCCTTTATAAAGAAGACGCGGCTTAACGCGGAACGCAATATTTAGGTATTTCTCGCTACCACGGAGCACAAAGCACCTCACACACTACTTATTCTAAATGATAGGCGCGGTAATGAATCACTGAATTGACCTGAAAAAAATATTAACAACAAAACAGATAATCTGAAACAAAAGATAAAAAAATTGTATGCTTAGTTCAAGCTCGATTCTGGAAATAGAAGAGCCGTCTGCATCCGTATATTTCTATATTTATTGAAATTCCTCAATTACGATCGATTAATTGTTCAAAGAAAAAGAAAAGAACAAAGGCTCTTGTATGTTGCTCTATTCTAGAAACAGAACTTTGTAGAACAGATGATGCCGGTGCATTTAATTAAATTGAGACGGATGAAATAAAAAAAATGAGGAAAGCTCGTGACTAGTAAATTATTTGCTGAATCTATAATATTAGTAGGAAATAAATAATAAAAAGAAATTGGTACTTATCAATTTGCTCAGTTCTAGATTGAGAATAAAATCCGTGGAATAACTTGCCCGTTAGTGAACGGTTTACTCTGACCAGTTACTCCTGGCGATCAATTCCTTTGTCTTACAAAGACTCCCAATACTTCCTTATGCAATTCTCCAATTATAAGACTCCTTAATTTTGTTTTTTTTTTTGTTTATTGCACTTATAAAAGGTAAAACAAATACTTCAAAATTCAATGAAATAAAACTTTTTCTATAAAATTTATGATAATTAACACAAAATTCTATTTCGACGATGTGGCTTTCACACTGGACGTTTTCCGACCCTCTTGAATTATCTCGGGCCTTTTTTTGGTTGGCCGCTCGATCGCTAGACGTCCATGCCAGGTTCGCAGAAATTTCCTCGGCAGGGTTCACTGCCATCTTTTGGTTATTTGGGGGTCCCCACTCAGATAACACATATATACAGGCGTTCATCGACGACAGTAGCTAAAAGCTACAGTCTGTCTCGCGCTACATTGTGTATTGAGCTCCTCACTGTGGGATGTGTAGCTAGATTCGCAACACTGCCCCCTTCTGAAGACTCAAAGTTCCATCTGAGTACCTGTAATTAGGAAACGTAAAGCCGTATTCTATTCCATATTAAAATTCAAAAAAATAAAAAAAATAAGACTTATTCAATCCTCATGGGTTTCCGGGGGATTCAATCTTTATCCTGGGCATATTGCTGGCTTGCTGTCGAAGAGGTGGGGTCTTCTTCGCTGACTAGGTTACCTGCTAAAGAGAGGGTTAATAATCCATTCAAGAGCTTAGCAATTTACCAGTTATTAACTTAATTTTTATTTTTATTCTTAAAGCTAGCGGTGACTTGCCTCTACTCTCCTGGGACTTACAGAGACTGCCGACAGCTCTGTGTCACCAGTGGGCATTCACCAATCCTTTTTATTCAAGTAAGACAGTAGCTTAAGTTTTATTTTCTATGCAAACGGACAGTTGACACATTGCATTTACTCCTAAGTCAAGTATAGGACAGCACATGATCGCATCTACGGTTCAGAGTAGGTGCATACTCCGCCGCCGTATCTTGATCATAAATTCCTTTTTGTTTTTTTTTTCATATTATCCGTCCGAAGACGTCGTCCTATTTCATTTCTCTAAATTTTTTTTTCTGGCATCTTTTGCTCTATTCGCGGTATCTTCGGAAGGGTGCGCTCCCGTTAGCTACACGCAGAGATCTTTTGACCAAATGCAGTAACATTCTACTGTTCCTATCGATATGGCCTATGAATTTGTAGTTCATCCAGCCATTCGAGTATTCCAGCGTCTATTAATCAGTTTCATTCCTTCCATGTAACCTCGAGAGTGTTGGCTCCCGCTGGCCACATACAAGATCCTTCGTCTATGATGGTATTTGGCTATGATTTGGTCGACTTGCCCTCAGACTTGCGATGTCTTCTTACCAATCGATCTAGCCGCGTCAGATTATTCGTAATCATGTCTTCGACGCATCCTCAGAAGTGCAGGCTTCCGCTAGCTACGTAGAAGATATCTCGTCCATGATGGTTTTGAAGTCATGTCTTCGACGCATCCTCAGAAGTGTAGGCTTCCGCTAGCTACGTAGAAGATATCTCGTCCATGATGATTTTGAAGTCATGTCTTCGACGCATCCTCAGAAGTGTAGGCTTCCGCTAGCTACGTAGAAGATATGTCGTCTATGATGATTCCTTTTCTAAAGCTTAATCGACTTTGCCTCTGACTTGGGACGTCTTCCAACCATTCGATCAAGCCGCGTCAGATTGAACACACAGATGCGTTATTGATCATAGAAAAACGGACTCTCTTTGGATTCGCTTGGAGCTTAGGTAATAAGCAGATTCTTGGCATTCATCTTTCTACGATCAACAGCGCACTATTTCAGTCTCTTGGGAAACTGTTCGTCTATTAGCAAAAAAAAAAAAAAATAATTCTGCGGAGAACAATGTGACTTCCTTTTGTGTTGCTCAAGCATAAAACAGGATGCTTTTCTTATAGGAATTTGTTTTTAGTACATGTAATCAGATGTTGAGATGTTTCTCGGATAATCAGTTGAGAATTCTGGATCAACAAGCCACTCATCAGCAAATGCTCTTTATTGCGCGGCGGTCTGGTGTTGTTGCATAAGTTAGTCATTTGAACCGAACCCTGCCCGAGATGATTGCTGGGGGATTTCAATTGGTTTAACTATACCTTGTAAATTTCGACCTAATCCTTTCCCGCATTCAAACCCGAATTTTGTTAAAAGGTTCAGAGCCGTCTCTTTTGAATACTTAATCCAAGGCGCGACAGAATGATTCGGATTATCTATTTCTGATCTTACACGAAAGGTGTTCTTAGCCTGATTTTCTTCGCATATAAATTTAGAAAGTCTGTCTACATGAAGTACCCTCCTTACTCTGCCTCCCGGAAACTCAACTCTGTACAAAACGTCATTTAAACGCGTCAATATAGTGCCGGGTCCTTCCCAGTTTCGTTGCAGTTTGGGGCTCTTACCTTTACGACGCTTTGGATTATATATCCATACGCTTTCTCCTTCTGAAAATCTAAGGGGATGTGCTCTGAGGTCATACTGATTTTTCGTGTGATATGACGACAGTGCTAGATTCTTTCGTGCCAAAGAATGAATTTTGTCGAGAGTCTGAGTTAGCTGTTCGGTATAGTCTGCCGGGTTTCTCGCTATGCTACTGGGTGTCGGGCCGTAAGGGATGTCAGGTGGGAGTCTTAGCTCTCTGCCGAAATTGAGTAACGCAGGCGTAAACCTAGTGCTTTCGTGTACGGATGAGCGATACGCTAATAAGGCTAAGGGAAGATATTGGTCCCAATTCGTTTGATTACTACTCACAAACTTGGACAAGTATTCCAATAATGTGCGATTGAATCGCTCAACCATTCCATCTGATTGAGGATGTAAAGCCGTTGTTCTAGTTTTTTCAACACAGAAACGTTGTAACACCTTTTGCAGCACTTCTGCCTCAAAGTTCCTGCCCTGATCGGAATGAAGCTGGAAAGGCATTCCAAATCTGGAGAACACGTTTTCTATCAGGCCATTTGCGATGGTCTCCGTCTTCTGGTCTGGTGTTGCGAAAACTTCTGGCCATTTTGTAAAGTAGTCAATTACAACTATGGCATATTTATTACCTCTTTCACTCTTTGGTAGTGGACCAAGTACATCGATTGCTACTCTTTCGAAAGGAGCTCCTACATTATAAACTTGAAGCTCTCCCCGCGTTTTTCTGGTAGGGCCTCTTTTTGAATGACAGAGGGTACACTTAGCAAACCATATTTCCACATCCTTTTGCAAGGTAGGCCAAAACCAGCGTTCTTTAATTTTTTCAGAGGTTTTTCGAATGCCAAAGTGACCACCTTCAGGCTTATTGTGATGGTCCAAGAGGATTTGGTGAGTATGGCTTGCTGGTGCTACTTTCAGAAGTAGGTTCTGCTCTCTGTATTGGGTGAGGTACAAGACGTTCTCTATCACTCGCAATGACTCCCATCGAGCCCAGAAAGTTTTTAAATGAGGACTTTCACCAATTATTTCTTCTCTCGTGGGTCGTTCGCCTTTCTCTATCCATGTCTTAACTACTTTTAGAATAGGGTCTTGATTCTGTTCATTGGCCAAGTCAAAGGCAGCTTCGACAGATATCAAGTTTACCTTGTGCTCCTGCTCTCGTTGTTCCCTCTGTTCGCAGTGTGCACATTCCTGGCATGGACGTCTAGAGAGGGCATCTGCGTTCAAATGTTTCCGACCAGCTCGATGCTCGATGACGAAATTGTACTGTTGAAGTCTCTCCAACCATCTTGCTAGTTGACCATCAGGCTCTTTGAAGTTAAGCAGCCAACGAAGGGAAGCATGGTCAGTCCTAATTCGAAACGATTGACCAAAAATATAATGATGGAAATGGCTTGTGGCACGTACTACAGCTAGCAACTCCTTTCGGGTGACGCAATAATTTCTCTCGGCCCTACTTAATGTTTTGCTGTAGTATTCAAGCACTCTCTCATCATCATCTTGGACTTGGCTAAGTACAGCTCCTAGTCCAGTCTGACTAGCGTCCGTGTGCAATATAAATTCACCTTTCGTTTGAGGAAAGGCTAAAATAGGAGATGAAACTAGTCTCAATTTCAGTTCATCAAAGGACTCCTGTTGCTGTTCTTGCCACTGAAATTTTCGCTTGTCTTCTGTTAGCTCTGACAAGGGTTTAGCAATAGTTGAAAAATTGCAGACAAACCTTCTGTAGTAGGATACAAGGCCAAGGAAACTTCGAACTTCCTTCTTCGTTTTTGGAATTGGCCACGTCCGTATGGTTTCTGCTTTCTCCGGGTCAGTTCGTAGCCCTTGGGAGGATACTACATGGCCCAGGTACTTCACTTCCTGACGAAGGAGACTACATTTTTTCGGACTCAGTTTTAGATTAGCAGATCGCAGACGTTGGAATACCTTTTGCAGATTGGCGAGGTGATGTTCAAAACTACGTCCGTGAACAATGATGTCGTCAAGATACACTAATGCCGTATCGGTTCCTATATTGCGGAATACACCATCCATCAAACGCTCGAAAGTGGCAGGAGCATTACATAAGCCGAATGGCATTACGTTGAATTCGAATAATCCTCCACCCGTTGCGAAAGCGGTCTTTTCTCGATCGTCATCACTCATTTCAACTTGCCAGTATCCACTTTGCAAGTCGAGCGTGGAAAACCATGTCGAGCCAGCGAAGGAGGTTAGTGTATCGTCCATTCGCGGAAGCGGATAAGAATCCTTTTTCGTAACATCGTTAAGCCGCCTATAGTCCACGCAAAATCGAGTAGAGCCGTCCTTTTTCTTCACAAGGACTACTGGAGATGCCCAGGGACTGTTAGAAGGCCTTATGATTTCATTGGCTTCCATTTCTTGAATTAACTGGTCTACTTCTGATCTTTTCGCCAAAGGAACTCTTCGGGGTGGTAACCTAAAGGGAGTTGCATCACCGACATTAATCTTATGTTTCGCGATATTTGTTCGTCCGGTATCACTGGGACCTGTAGAGAAAATATCCCGATAATCCTCTAAAAGGGCCGTTAGCTTTAGCTTTTCTGTGCGGGATAGGCTTTCTTGCACTCCGTTGAGGACGACTTCAAGAGCATCAGGTATAGTATCACCTGCCAAAATGGTTGAAGTGGCGATGAAAGCAGGTTCGAGCTGTCCAACACAAGTGCCGCGAGGCACAAATACATCACTGTTTGATAAATTGGCCAATCGTACCGGAATAAGCTGAGATTTTGTTTCAACTAAAATGCGAGCTGCATACACACCGAAAGGTAGTTCCGAATGGAGCTTGAAATCCAATAATAAGGTCGGGCTTTCTTTTAATTCTTGAGAAAGCCTAATTGGAACGATCATCTCACTACGTGCAGCTAACAAAATGTTGTCTGAGAGGCAAACGTCAGTAGCAGGATATCTGGGTTTATTGAGCTTCACCGTGGCCTGGCCTATCTGGAGGACATTTCTTTCAAAGTCCAGTTGACATTGGTTGAGGTCGAGAAAATCTACGCCGAGTAGGCATACAGGTTCTATGTTTGCTACCAACACCGTGTGTGGGAACCTGTAGTTCTCTAAGCGGATATCTACACTCAGTTTACCTAAAACATCAACAATGTCTCCAGTCACACTTCTAATCATGACTCTCGACTCTTGAAGTGCTGTCAATGATGAGTGACTTAAAAAGCCAGGGTGTAAAATTGATACGGTGGCTCCAGTATCCAAAATAAATTCACAGGGTCTGCCATTTAACAGTCCGTTCACAGTGAGACTGTTCTCAGATGGACCTATGGCATGGATGATTACTTCTTCTCTTATTATCGCAGTTTGTTCAACATTTTGGTTAAGTTTTTCGCTCAAATTTCCTTGAGTAGTTCTGGTTATTGAGTTTTTATCTAGGTCAGAAGCCAAGTTGTTATCGTTGTTGCCTACCTTTGGGGCGATAGAGATATTCATCGACTCGTGCCCCACTGGGTCGATGTTGACGGGTTTCCCGAATCTAAAGGAACTAATGGAGGAACCTCAGAATGAGATGCTGGTCTGAAGGAGTCATATAGCATCGGAGGTTTCGAGACGGGGTTAGTTCTTTGGCCATTGAATGCTTCTTGGGCATTTTGTGCTATCGGGGGTCTATTATCTGCTGGGCGCCTTCGCCGACGGCCATGGTTTCGTTGGTTAGGTGAATTTCGCTGAATTGGCGACGTCTGAGCCAGATGAATTCGCGCATTTCTTCCAACATTGGTACCGATAGCCAATTCTTGGGCCGCATTCACAGCTTCATGTAGCGTCTTCGGCCCTCTTACTCTAACTAGAGTCCTCAATTCATCGTCTCGAAGTCCTTCCAGAAAGCGCAAGGCTACCATTCTGTCCACGACATCAGTAGGACACGAAGGAAAGGCAGCTGTGGCTAGCCTTTGCAATTCGAGTGCGAAGTTAGCAAAATTTTCCCTTGCACCTTGTGTCCTACCAGAAAATTGAACCTGACTCGAATATGAATCCACCCCAAAGCGCTGTTCCAGTAACGAGGCTAGCTCTGCATATTGAATGCGATGTCCTGGAGGGAAAACACTCAGAACTGAGACTGCATTACCGCGCAACTGTGTTGCCATGGCATCAGCTTTCTCTTGCTCTGTCCATCCATTCTGGTGAGCGACTATCTCAAATTGAACACGATAGTCAGACCAAGATACCGATCCAACAAACGGAGCTAGATTACAGACGCTGGTAGATGTGGAAAACGAAGGAGGTTTCACTGAAGATTGTGGAGGAAGATTAAAGTTAGATTGTCGAATCAAGTTAGCACTTTGCGTTGGAACGGAAGTATAGTAGGGCTGCTGCGCTGAATTAGAGTTAGGCGGCTGTACTAACTTCGAATTATTTTGCCGAATGGAATTGTAGCCATACTGTTGAGCTACACTGTGGCTAGGTTGCTGTAGCAAATTGAGACTAGGCTGTTGAATCAGATTCGAGCTAGGCTGCTGGATCAAATTGGAGTTAGGCTCAACAGAACTATAAACAGAATTAGCAGGTCCCATTGGTAGAAGTTCAGGATGCTGGTAATAGTTTAAGCATGGGTTTTGATTCAAACTTGGGCACTTACTCCACGTAGTCCTTGGTTGTGAAGGCTGATTGAATGATTGACTTATAGGAGCAGAGCATGATTCAGGCAATAGAGAAGTGGCAATAGGCTTTGAAAAGAAAGTTGACATATGTGTTGCTACATTTGTCTGTACCGGTGATGAGGCAGATACGGAACCCCCCGATGTCGTCGTGGTCGTAGTGGCACTGGTAGCGGACGAGGTATATGCTAGGGGAGAATATTCATCAAAAACACGATTAACAAAGGCCGTACCATTTAACGTCTTATCTAAATCCTCAACCCTTTTTGACAACTTCGTTACTTGCTCTAGGATTCCCGACTCCAAAGCGGCTATAGAGCTAGCTTGTTCGGACTTTAGTTCTTCTTTAATTACCCCGACAACGTCTTTTACCATAGACATTACCATTGCCTTCATTTGCTCTTTCAACTCTTCTAGTTGTTCCGAGTCCATTTTATTTTTGTAGACGTAGACGAAAAGAAGAATTTAAAAAGAAGGGAGGAAAAAAAATATAAGTCAAGGAGAAATAATAATAAAAAAAATTCAAATTGTGATCAGTGTCACTCAGCAATTCACTTATACTACAAAAAAAAAAAAATCAGAATTCAATTTAAGCTTATTCTAAGATCGAAGGGCAAAAAAAATCCAAATGGTGATCAATATCACGTAGCAATTCACTTTCTTTCTCAAACAAAATCAAAATTCAATTTAGGAGTGCAAAAAAAACTCCAAATGGTGATCAATATCACGTAGCAATTCACTTACTTTCTCAAATAAAATCAAAAATTCAATTTAAGAGTGCAAAAAAAAATCCAAATGGTGATCAATATCACGTAGCAATTCACTTACTTTCTAAAATAAAATCAAAATTCAATTTAAGCTTATGCTAAGATCGAAGTGCAAAAAAAAATAAAAAACATCTTCTAGTTAATTCGATTGAAATTATTCGGCGAGTTCACTTATGACCTCCAGCCAAACTTTAAAACTTACGAACTTAACCTAAATCAAGGTAGAAAATTCTTACGTCCTACTAATACGGAAAGAACGTGGTTCCTTCTAAACAAATTATTCAGGTTTGTCTGATTAAATTTTTATTCCAAATATCCACTTCCCGGCTGATGCAAAATCAAGTGTAAAGTGAAAGTTTTACTTTGCAACAATAAACGAGAGTTCACTTGCACTTCAAGAAAATAGTTGTACTGCCAACACAAGAGTGCAAAGTACACAATTTTTGTTGCTGACACGACAGCTGTGCTAAGAGCAACAAAATTTTACGCTTCGCTGTAATATATGGGTAAATTAAACAAAAAGCTTAGGAGTATAAGGCTTAAATCTAAAAAAATTAATCCAATTGCATCAAAAATGTAAGAGAAAATTCAAAAGCTTTCAAATAGACAAGAACAAACACAAATAAAAGGAAATTAATAAAGTTTTTATTAATTATAACGCACAAAAGCAAATACGCCTTTAAGAAAGGGATAAATATCGGCAGGGATATTTTCTAAGAAACCCCACACCTGACACCAATTGTAACGATTTTCCAAGTAGAAAATTGCTCCGGCCGAGCGGTAGCGAGGGAGCATTTACTACACGGCACGCCGCCGTATCGAATCTTCTTTGCTAATGTGCTTCACACCTCCATCCCATTTGTAGAAAGTTTTCAAATTGGAACTGGGCTCACACTTGGATGCAGGATAAACTATACGCCGGGCGCCAATGTCTCACTCAATGCAGAAATTGTCGAGGTGACTGTTCAAACGTGAACATAAAATTTGACATAAAACCATATTAAATAAATCTGCGTGTAGATATTTAAAAAAGGTCAAAAAACCCAGCATAACGCAAATAAGCAATAATTGTTCGCAATAATTATTGAACTCTTGCTTACTAGGCAAATTGCGCAAAATAAGCAATTGCTCACAATAATTTATTGAACTCGAGACAATATTGCTTACTAGACATTATTCATTAAGTGTATTTTATTAAGTTCATTTCATACAAAGTTGCTTAGTTCGTAAAATTTAGTTATTATAAAAAGAATGTAAATGTAAGAAAGTCACAGTCTTGATTAAAGCTTTACAGTAGCAACGTTCTAGTTCTTACTTTGCGCCCCCACCCGTGGTAAGCGCAATACCTCCTCATTTAAAATACAAGACCCTGCGCCACCAGCAGAGTCTATTCTAATTACAGGTCACGTGACGTCTACCGCAGCCAGACAAGTTCCACTTAAACATGTGCTAACTCAACTCAATAATGTAGAAGTATTAAAAGAAAAGCTTTATCGGAGATATTAAAGCTCACTTAAAAGGGTCTCGACTCAACTTAACGATCTATAAATTAACGTCGGAATATTTGGGAGAGCTTTGGCAGGGGTGAGAAAAATTGCGCTTTTAAAGTGTCTCGACTCAACTTAACACTCGCAGTATATTAGATGTAGAACACTTAGGCCGGTTACTGCCTCCTCTAAGGGGAAACTAAGTTCTGTATATTCGACTATTTCTTGAAATAGTGGGCGGGGCCAGACGGTGACAATTTCCCTATAACTTGTTTACTTCCGCCGCGAAATACAATCGCGATCTCGAACGCTAATATGCCGCTTGGCTTCACGGACTTAGTGTGTGGAGCGTGTAGATAAATCGTCGATTCGCTGCCGGCACTTAAGTATTAGCTCACGCAAACAGAAAATTCGTCGATTTGTCGTCGGCGTTTGAGAAGTTTTCGGCTTATATTTCGCGGTAAATTTGCTAGAATAAACTGAAACTTGGCACTAGATAAGATGAAAACGCAATTTGTTAATCAGCTGTTGATTTTCACTGCAGGTTAGTGAACAGAAAATTGGTTTAATTTAATGCCGGCCTTGGTGACTCAAGTGAATAGGAATTCATTGATTCGCCGTCGACATTTGCTAAGTTTAGCTTAACCCTTTGATTAGTGAGTTAATTTTGTAGCATACACGTCCCTGGAGTGAGTTATTTTTGCATTTTTAGATAGATTTCGTAGATTTGACGGATTTTTCATTTTTGCGGTGGATGGGTGGGGGAAAGATTTATTTTCAAAATTTGGTGTGTATGTTCGTCTCGATCGTGCGCATCTTCTAGTCAAATCGTTTATGCGCGGGGTAGTTTGTTACGGCGGGGCGGGGAAGATAAACTTTTGAAATGCTTTTGTTTATATCTCCTGAACCAAGAGTCCTAGAGGGTTCATTGATATCTTAAATGAAAGCTGCGGCCATAGAATACATGGTAGTATTTCGGGTTGCTGGGTGGCGAGAGGGCGGAGTAGGAGGTAGTCAAAATATCGATTTTTCCTCCCATATATGCGCAAAATACTGCGAATGCAAAAGATCTCAAACCAGCCAATCGATTGCATTTTCCTGAAAACGTTTTCTATATAATTATAGCATAGGTGCATTAGGGTTTTTTTTATTCACATGCATTAAGCTTTTTTTTATTTCGATCCGGGTGGAGTGGAAGAATTAGATTTCGGGTTTTCAATAATAACACAGCCATTTGACCTAGGACCATAGGGGTGTGGGTACTCAAACTTTTTCTCAAATTATATTTGAATCTGTACTAGATTTTCCAAAATGTATTAGAACAAACTTTAACACTTTAACACCCCCCCCCCCCCAGTATATTTTTAATGATAGCATTCCTCAGTGTTGCTCTTCTTTCGATTCCCATACGCACTTTTCAGTAATTCCCTTTTTTCTATTCTAACTGAATCATTAGATTTCTTTCACTTTAGATATTCTCTAACTCTACAGGGTTGTGTCCAATCGGAAAACCGATGTCACTGTTCGGGTCTCAGCTAATTACTAACTACAATTTTTACAGAGAGGAGTTAATTTTGAAGCTTTTTTTTTATTCTAATCTAATAATTTTAATTAATTTTAATCTAATAATGGCCTAATTTTTTGTAATCGATCAGTGCTCCGGGTGGTGTTATCTGCAAAGTGAAGTGCTCGCAGTAATAGAAAAAACCGTTCTTGGGAGAAGAGAATTCTAAAAAATGGGGTAGAAATAACTTGATTTGTTGCCCAGTAATCTTTCAAGGAGTTTTTTCCAACCAAACTGGTCAACATGATTGTAGCTAAAAAAACGTACATCTCCGAAACGTCCGTATCAACCCATTTTTGTAACTTCGATTTTGAAGTCATACCGGTTCTAATTTGACTTGCGTATCTATTGGTTTCTTTCACCATATTGTTCATAATGTCAATATTGAAGAAAAGTGTAAAAAAGCTCAATTCAGTGTCTCCTTGATATTCTGGCTGAATTCCGGATGTTGAACTGGTGAAAGGAAAAATCCGAGGGGAGAAATCTCCCTCTGCCCACTGTCTTTCTTCTCTTGCAGGACGTCGAGCTGGTGGAGGTTCAGCTTCATCTTCCGAATCAGTTTCTTCTTCTTCTGATGAACTCACGTGGAAGCACAAGTCATCTATATCGTCCATCATGTTTTCGTCCTCACTTTCCATAAAAATATCGTCTATATCCTGTTCACTTAGTCTTCGAGACATTTTGAACGAATTCACAATAAAACACAGGATAACAATAACACAAATAAATTATTTATTATTCGCAAAATGGCAAAAGTATATCGAAAAACTAAGGTGATCCAATTTCAAACAAAAATGGCGAAAGACCAAATAATATCCAAATCGACACAATTCCTTTTGAGTGATCAAAACAGAGTGATAATGAACCGAAAATGAACTTTTACATTTATTTATATACATCTAACGCCAGTTAAACTGCAGGCTAAATCGCTAAGTACATTTTAGAAAAAAATATTTTCCTAATAATTTGCAAAATTTTGAACGCGACTTTTTCCAGGAACTTTTGACTGAACATCGGTTATCCATATATATTTATAAATCACGATGTTTCTCAGAAGAACATAAAAAGGAAAATTGGAATTTTATACGTAATATTTGTATATATCTGTTATATACATGTATTATATACATATGTATATACAGCTACTTCTCACAGACCGATTTCCTTGGAACCCGATCATATCCGATTTGGACGAAATTTTCAGAGTTTGTATGGAATACCAAAATAGCTCACCCATAACTTTTTTCCCCTACAGCGCCCCTAGAAATTTCATGATTTTACGATGAAGCATCATTTTCAAAATATTATATCCCGAGAACTGAAAAACCGATTTTTCTGATTCAAATGCCAAATGAAGCATCATGCTTTATATTTTCGATAAAACAATATAACACTACCGAACGAATATTTTTATTTTAAAAATTAGTATTTTTTTTTAAATAAATAGTATTATTTACTATTGAGGACTTCTAGCAGTTTCTTTGTGTATTTTTATTTTGAAGCTAGAGGTCTCACCTATCTATGTACAAAAAATTGCGATGATATCCGGCTTCAATTCTGAGATATGAATTTTTAAAGCCATCGTATACCCAAAGTAACCTGTGAGGGAGCACTGCACTGAGGGGAATGTATTGTTTTTTTTTTTTTACTGGGAACTTCTAGTACTGTTTTTACATTTTTATTATGAAGCTAAAGGTCCTACCTATCTATGTACAAAAAATTGCGAGGATATACGGCTTCGTTTTTGATATATGAATTTTTAAATTCACCGTTTATCGTGCGGCCGCATATACGCGGCGACACTCTATTTGGATCTATCGAGTGCCGCCACATACGTGCGGCCATACTCCTCAAAAGGTTAATAGAAAATTCTGTGATTTGCCGTCGGCGTTTGATAAGGTTTCTACCTTAGGATTTTCTTGCTAAATGCACTGGGAAAATTGTGGAAATGAATTGGAAATCCAAAGCAAACGTTAGAATAATTTGAATTGAACGGGAAATCTGAAGCAAAAGTGAGACAAATTTATGCTTGGACACAGCTCTATCCTTGAAATCGAAAAGCAGGTTATGCCAGTGCGTTGATACAAATCGACAAATTCCCTTTATAAAGAAGACGCGGCTTAACGCGGAACGCAATATTTAGGTATTTCTCGCTACCACGGAGCACAAAGCACCTCACACACTACTTATTCTAAATGATAGGCGCGGTAATGAATCACTGAATTGACCTGAAAAAAATATTAACAACAAAACAGATAATCTGAAACAAAAGATAAAAAAATTGTATGCTTAGTTCAAGCTCGATTCTGGAAATAGAAGAGCCGTCTGCATCCGTATATTTCTATATTTATTGAAATTCCTCAATTACGATCGATTAATTGTTCAAAGAAAAAGAAAAGAACAAAGGCTCTTGTATGTTGCTCTATTCTAGAAACAGAACTTTGTAGAACAGATGATGCCGGTGCATTTAATTAAATTGAGACGGATGAAATAAAAAAAATGAGGAAAGCTCGTGACTAGTAAATTATTTGCTGAATCTATAATATTAGTAGGAAATAAATAATAAAAAGAAATTGGTACTTATCAATTTGCTCAGTTCTAGATTGAGAATAAAATCCGTGGAATAACTTGCCCGTTAGTGAACGGTTTACTCTGACCAGTTACTCCTGGCGATCAATTCCTTTGTCTTACAAAGACTCCCAATACTTCCTTATGCAATTCTCCAATTATAAGACTCCTTAATTTTGTTTTTTTTTTTGTTTATTGCACTTATAAAAGGTAAAACAAATACTTCAAAATTCAATGAAATAAAACTTTTTCTATAAAATTTATGATAATTAACACAAAATTCTATTTCGACGATGTGGCTTTCACACTGGACGTTTTCCGACCCTCTTGAATTATCTCGGGCCTTTTTTTGGTTGGCCGCTCGATCGCTAGACGTCCATGCCAGGTTCGCAGAAATTTCCTCGGCAGGGTTCACTGCCATCTTTTGGTTATTTGGGGGTCCCCACTCAGATAACACATATATACAGGCGTTCATCGACGACAGTAGCTAAAAGCTACAGTCTGTCTCGCGCTACATTGTGTATTGAGCTCCTCACTGTGGGATGTGTAGCTAGATTCGCAACAATATTACTAAAAATCTTGTGTAAGAGTAATATTTGAAATGGACAAATACGAAGCCTGTGTAATGACGATGGTTGTAACTGTGAGCTACTTAACCACTGTGGGGTTGAAAAAAACGAAACAGGCGGTGGTGGGTTTGGACGGCAAATTTATCTAGAAATGTTGATGGATATTATAGTACATGCTTTCAAAGAATTCAAGAATGTGATCCAAAAGCATTTTTTAAACATACGAAAATGACAAGGCCAATATTCGATCTATTGCTAACTTTAATAAATGAAGACCTCACAAAACAATCAATTGTAGCACTGATTCCAGCTGAATGCAGTTTAGCATTTACAATATCGTAAGCAATGAAGTAATATGCATGAATTTTTAACCGTATAATATTTATTATTTAATGTATCTATCGCAAGGTGTTTCTTATCAATTTCTCGCATAGAGCTATATAGTGGGAAAGTCAACTATAAGGGAAGTAATTCTTGAAACGTGTGATGTTCTTTGGGAATGCCTATATCCTGTATATGTTTCGCAGCCGAATCTGACTGACTAACAACAAATTGCAAACATTTTTTGTAAAAAGTGAGATATGCCGAGCTGCACTGGAGGGAAAGACATACAACGTACTGCAAGTATCAGTTCCTCTTTTTACGAGGGGTGTTCAATGTATTCTCGGTATCGAGGTGATATACTAATGATAAGGGTAATTTAATTATCTCATTAGTTAATGACACTCTTTGAGGGTATAAATACAAAATTTCATTTAATTGCCACCATTATTATTCCAGATATCATTGCGAAAAGACAACTATGATGACTGATTCGACAATGATGAAAAAAATCAAGCATCGTGCGGTGATAAAATTCCTCACAAAACAAGGAAAAACTCAAAAAATTATCCATGAAGAAATGGTGGCTGTTTACCAAGATTCTGCGCCTTCATTATCTACAATTCAGAAGTGGTCAAGTGAATTCAAACGGGGTAGAGAGAGCATTGAAGACGACCCCCGCGCTGGTGGGCCAATTTGTGCCGCTACTGAAGAAAACGTCAAATTTGTCGAAAAACTTGTACTTGAAGATGCCCGTGTAAGAGTGAAAACATTAGCAGAAATGACTAAGTTATCCCTGGGTACCATTCACACAATCCTTCATGAGCGCCTGAATTTGTCAAAGGTCAGTGCAAGATGGGTGCCGCGAATGATCACCGCGCTACAGAAACAAGTGCGAGTTGACTGTTGTAAGGAGTTTTTGGACCTCTGTGGTGAAAATCCGCAAAGTATTAGTAGTATAGCTATGCCGGTTCTGGATCACTTTTTCCATACAAAAAGTGTCCGGAAAATTCCAACTATTTTGGTGGCTCTGGACGGGGGTCTGGGCCACTGAGGGGGATTCCGTCTAGTGGTA
Source organism: Dioctria rufipes (assembly GCA_963924295.1). Classification (NCBI taxonomy): domain Eukaryota; kingdom Metazoa; phylum Arthropoda; class Insecta; order Diptera; family Asilidae; genus Dioctria; species Dioctria rufipes. The sequence goes on along the minus strand of OZ002740.1, from coordinate 96,804,168 downwards.
TACGTCACAGGGCATGCCTGGGGAATTCCTTTCCTATCGTCTGGCTGACCAGGTGATGACGTCATCTGGTTGCCGATCCCCGTCAGCTGATCAAGCTCTGTCATAGCTGATTTGAAAATTCAAACTGTTCTAGTCTACGCCTGCATGAGGGAATTCCTTATTACCGTCTGGCTGACCAGGGGGATGACGTCATCTGTTTGGCTGATTCCCATAAGTTGTTCAAGCTCTTGTCTTAGCTGATTTTTAATAAAATAATGGTGGCTTTTGCTGGAATCGAATCGAGAACGCTTGGTTTTGTAAATTCCAAGGCGCTCTACCATCAGGCCATGGAGGTGTTGTGTGAATGTTCTTTAAACTTGCTATATACGCTTAGAGTTGTGGGAACAGAGACATCGGGACACTTGTGCGAGGCTGGACACACACATACACACACACACACACACGCACACACCCACACACACACACACTACGTCATACCAAAATGTTTTCTACCAGGTGATATTCCGTATTGCACCATGTTATTAAATTAGCAACAACAACAACTAACGTAGGTAGGTATGTTGGCTTAGATAAGAAATTACCTAATTTTTGATCTTCAGGTGCAATGCTTCTAATTTGATTCATTACATAAACAATTCGTACAGCCGAATAAATCGCAGTCGAATAATGTAAACAAAATTCGCACAGAGCCGAGTAAAGTAAACAAATTGAACGATTCCCGATTTCTTTAGCTGAAAAAAAATAACAACTGATAAGTTGTCTTAGATGAGTAGTGGAAGTTATAATTGAGAATTTCTTTTGTAGATAAAAAATCAACAACAACTATAGCGTAAGTTGTTGTCTGTATGTATCTTTTATAAACAAAAGTGATCATGATATTCGATATCTAAAAAGAGATCACGGCTGCTTGGGATGGTAAGAATGGAAATTAAAGCCTACAAAATTTTCGCTGTAGGGGTGTGCGTGTACTGAAAAGTCTTATCAGAAATCCTCTACGGGCTATGGATATTAGCGATCATACCTTTTATGATGTAATTCATATTACTTATAATTCAAGTCTAGGCTATTTTTTTTGTAAGCATTAAGTTGAGAATTGGTTAAATTAAAATCTTTGTGAGCTATAATATTAATGTAGGATGATGTGGCGACTTAGACGAGTAATGAAAATTGTATAGCTGCAGCCTTGTTAGAAAATTTTTAGTCTTCAAGTGTAATGGGATGACTGGTAATTTTATATCAAACAAACTCGCACAGCCGAGAAAAGTAAACAAGTTGAGCGATTTTTTTGTGTCTATTGGAAAGTCTTTCGCTCAGTAAAAATCTTATACATAATTCTAGTAGGATATAGAAGCTTTGGTGAAGACCGGGGCGATGGTCGAGAGTGGTTAGGGTTATTTACTTATTTTTAAATCTTGTCATGAAAGCATTAGGTTGGTTAGGGTGGATTAAATTAAAAGTTTTGATGAAAGAAGTTGGCATGATTATATTAATTTAGTTTTGGATGAGTAGTGGAGTGCTGTAATATGCCTCGCTCCAACACATTAGGAAGCTTTAGTGAATACCGTACCTTGAAACCATCTCGCTCTCTCAAAACATCTTTCTCTCTCTAGCACACATGTTTGAGGTGGACTTGATCATATACATGCCAGCTTGGAGCTTGTGTCTGCTTTGTATGCTATGAGTATAGTATGGTTGCCTGGAATTATCAGGCTTGTTGTTGAATGGGGCTACATAACTTGTTGGCTGAGATCATTAGCGGCGGGGTGGGGCCGCTTTAATGATCTAACTTCTATTCGTACAGAAATGTGGTGTTCTGATAATCCCAAGCCTACTTTCTTATCTTCCGAACCAAAATAAATTGTTAAACAAATGACTACGATTACTCCCTTTTGAGTAATAATTGTATATGGCGCCGTACCTTGGGCTGATGATATCGAATGTAGCTGCGTACAGATTCGGGTTCCGGCTGCAAATAGACACACATTCAGCTGAGAGTTAGTGGGCGTAATATGTAAGGTTACATTTTAATCAAAACTATTTTATTATTTTGATAAGTAAGGTATATAGTAAGTGTAGCCTTTGGGAAGGTAAGTAACCAAGCTGTAAATTACTGAAGACTATTTTCCTCTATAGATAGTAAGTTAGGCTCTATAGCATATATATAAATTCAATGTTTGGCAGTTTTCTATAAGTATCAATATAGAACATTTTAGATAGCGGACTCTCAATAAACACAAATAGATTTCTGTTTCATGGCTTGGGAAGTATTCTCGGGGTTTTGGTATGAGGGATTGAATCGATGTATGTATATGTTTTTATTTGATTGGAGGAAAGTATTCTCACGGCTTCATGATCCAAAGCTTAAATATAACTGAAATTCTTAAAAAAATGTTGAATCGAAGACTAATTCTATCGTAATAATGAGAAGGATTTAAGGGTTTAAGAAAAGAAGGTGGTAGTATAATATGTTGATTTGAGGAATATCTTGGATGAGCAGTGGTAGTTGTATGGGTGCAGTAAAAGAAAGTCTTATTAACAATTGTTTTTATGATCAGGTGTAATGGCACGGTCAATGTTACCACTTGAAATCTTTCTAGAATAGCTTTTTAGCATAGTCCGAAAGTGGCCACACCTTTGTAGGAAGATATTGCTATGATATTAACATAGTATGATATGTTGACTTAGATGAGTAGTGGAAGTCGTATGGGTGAAATCAAAACCTAATTTTTGGTGATCTGGTATAATGGAATGACCAGTGTTGCAATACGAAATCTTTCTAGAGTAACTTTTTCGAAAAGTGACCCTTTTCTGCTTAAGCGATAAGAGTTCGACATCAAAAATCTCATGTTATTTCTTATGGAAGTCCAAATTTACTTTTGCAATTATCTCGCTTTAACACATCATCTGTCTCTCTCTAATACATATGCTTGAGGTGGATTTGGTCATATACTAGCCTGCTTGGAGCTTGGTATTATCAGTTGTTTGCTTTATATGCTATCAGTATATACATGTTGGCTTTAGGTTGAGAGTGGGTTAAATTAAAAGCTTCGACGATAGTCGATAGTGCTATGATATTAAGTAATGGAAATTGTATGGGAGCAGTAAAAGAATAATGTTTGATTGTCAGGTGTAATGACATGGCTTAGCAGGTAATTTGATATTACCTTTTGCCAAGATCGTGGCGGTTGAGATTGGGTTAAGTTTATTGGTGCTCGAAGTTTATTTTATGGGTGGTGGGTGTGCATAATATAGTAGGAAGCTTTAGTGAATACCATACTTTTCAACCATCTGACTCTATCAAACACATCTGTGTCGCTCTAACATTAATCTGTTCATACTTGAGGCGGTTATGATAGCTTGAAATTATCTTATTCATATTGGTCAATGAGGAATTCCACAGGTTTTGTTTATAATTCGTTATATATTTCGGGTCTGGGATTAACAAATATTTTGAGAATAAATTAAGTTTGGTGATGCTTGAACTTTCCTTTATGCGCGGTTGGTGCATATAATCTAGTAGGAAGTTTTAGTGAATACCATACCTTTCAACCATCTTGCTCTAACACACAACATCTGCCTCGCTCTAACATACATGCTTGAGGTCGACATGATCGTTTACATGCCAGCTTGGAGCTGTGTGTATTATCAGTTGTTTGATTTATATGCTATGCCTGCCTGGAATTATCATGCTTGTGTTGAGTTGGTCTGTATACTTGCTGGATGAGAGCTTTAGCGACAATAAGCCATTGTTTACTTGCCAGCTGGGAACTTGGTGATATCAGTTTTTGCTTTATATGCTCTGGCTGTCAGGAGTTATCATGTGTTTAGCTGGGCTTGTGAATATATATCTGAAATTAGATCATGTGGAAACCTGCTGCGATATTAGAGTATTTTCTTATCAGGTTGAGAGGGGCATTTTTCTCGATGAGCATAAGAAACAAATTCAAGATTGCTTATAACTTTTTAACATTATATAAAAATATTGAGAAAGTCGAATCAAAATGTTATGAGGCACCATGTAAGCTGGGCTTGGGCAAGAGATGATTCAACACAAATGATTACCCAGAAGATAATCAATTCAATTTACCGCTCATGAATAAAAAGTTTCCTGGTCTAATGAAGGATGAGCTGAATGGGAAAATCATGAGCAAATTTGTAGGCTTGCGCTCGAAAATGTACAGTCTGCGTATAAACGTGAAAGCAAAAAGAGTAAAGAATAATGTAGTCCAGAGGCATATCAATTTCGTCGACTACGTCGAATATTTGAATAACAACCGAGTATTAACTTCTAATCACAGCTCCATACGATCGCATAACCATAATGTCTACATGATCAGCCAAAAGAAGATTGCATTGAGTCCATATGATAAGAAGCGGTATATTATGAGTGGGATGACGGATACTCTACCATGGGGACATTACTCTATTCAATCAGAACAGCAAGGAGCAGACGCAGAAAACATAGTCTAAGCATAGTCTAAGATATATATTTTAAATAAAACTTGTATTATAGCTAAAATACCATTTAATGAAATACTTTGTTTTAATTGTATTTTAGTCTAATATATACATTATAGTAAAATAAAAAAGTTAGAGGGAAATCGATTAAAGGAAGCCCAACCATTGAATGATACACTAAGAATTAAATGTTAATATTTTTCAATTTATAATAAATTATATTTTATATATGGTATCCTTTTTATTCAATTTCCCTACTAAGTCCAGAGCTCCCGAATTACATTTGCCCACTACAGCGAGCTCCTAATCGAACGGTTGAGCATTTTACCCAGAATGCTAGGGCGGCTTGAAAAAAAACGTATACACGTAGGCTCGACCTTGACCCCTGACATCACATTTGAAACCGGAAGGGGCCTTATCTGACCTGTTTGAAAAGCTGTTAAGCTGTTATCAGACCTGTTTAAAAAGCTGTTAAGCTGTTATCAGACCTGTTTAAAAAGCTGTTAAGCT